>CM053258.1:30055426-30237926 GCA_028583405.1 Pogonophryne albipinna | reverse complement strand
CCAGACAGTTTCTGTGGGGTGACGCATTCTGAGGTGAGGCAGAGCTCATCTGTGCCTCACCTCACCACACAGTAACTGGCTTGAGCGCGCTCACAAAATAAGTGCCCGCGCTAAATTAGTGCCCGTGCTCCAGCAAGTTACTGTGGGCTTACGAGAGGCAGAGCTCGTCCCTGCCTCACTTCTCAATCTCATCGCTCACCGTAGTTGTAGCGGAGCTCGGCAAATTAGCCGATTTTTACTATAAAAAGCGATTGGAATCAAACAAAAATCACATTTACAACTGTTAGAAATTAAAATCAATGTTTTGATAGCATAATGAACCATAAAACATACCGTCAGTTTAAAAGCTGTTTTATACTGAAAAACCAGAAGTTCCTGTGCACAACCAGTTGTTAAGCTTTTATTCTGAAAATCCTTCATCTCCGGTTAGCATTTAGCATGAGGCTAATATACCATTTACTATAGAGGTGAATTTAGCAGCGATATGATATGATGTTGCACACCGAAACCTACTGATTTCAACACTACAACTACAGACGTCGAGATATTATTATTGTTGTTGAATATTAAATGAAGGTACAGTTTATTTGAGTACGTTATTGTTTACAGATGTGGGTAGCATGTGACAACTTCCGGAACGACCAGAAACCAAACTGCTGTGAAGTATTTCCTGTATTTTTTGGAGTATTGATTACAGCGTTTAGAATGTGTTAAATGAAAAGTCATGAAAGAGTTAAGGAAGAGAAAAGCCGTGTTTAGATATATATTGAATGTACAATGTCTGTATCCTCTGATATGCGAAACAACGGACATTAAGACGTGGAGAGCCGGCCCGCTGGGAGGAGCCAGCAGAGGATATATAAACAGCGGGACCTGGGGGGTCTGGCCTCTTTCTTCACGGCCAGCACAGGGAGAGGAAGCTGCAGCCTTTCTCTCCTGACCGAACAAATATTCTGTTTGTAACATAACCGCGCCTTTATTTTTAATTAAAGTACCAATTTGACCCCATCTCAGAGACTCCATTTAGTCTCCTTTTTAAGCTTCTCTCCTGGACGCGAGAATAACCAACACAGATAACACAACACAGATTAGTGGACACATTTTATTATTATTATTATTTGTATTATTTTTTTTTTTTCCCGTTACATTGGAGAATGACAAGTGAGGCTCTGCCTCACCTGCCTCCCCTGACCGCACGTCGCTGATACATACATATATACATACATACATACATACATACATATATATATATACATACACATACATATATATATTAGTGCTGTCAAAATTATCGCGTGAACGGCGGTAATACATTTTTTGAATTAATTGCGTTAAAATATTTAACGCATTTAACGCATGTGCAGAATGGCCCGCCCCATACATCCCACTAGTGGCAGCGCCAGGGTATGGCTGGGGTAGGCTACACCCATACCGAGAAATGGCTTAGCCCATGGGCGTCGCAGCCATTATATGAGGGTGGGACAAGTCCCCCCCACTTTTTCAGATGATTAGTTTAGACCCCCCCACTTTTACCATGTGGAAAGTCCGTGAATCGGTGTCTCCACTCGCCGCACTTTGTAGAGCGCTGTGTCAGAGCTTCACTATCAAATCCATTCCACTTTCTTATTGAGAGAATGCCCAAATCAATGAAACTCCGTACCATGTTTTCACTGCTACTTTGTACCAAGGCAGATTCTCCCATAGCGCGCGCATGTTCAAGGAGTGTTGCCATAGTTGGACAGCTCAGACCTGTTGTATGAAGCGATGCCGGTAGCGGAGGTAAGGCACACACACCAAGTGTTCAGGACATTGTTAATACAGCGAAAATCAAAGCTGACGATCTCTTGGTTTGATATGTTTTCTCCCCCAGACAACATGGACATAAGAACATTTTTTTCAAAGAAGAGGAAAGTAAGTCTTCAGCTGGTAGCAGTTAATCAGTTAACAGTGATGGCGGCGGCGGCGTCTCACTTCTGGAGAGGAGTTTCGTCTTTATGTCATGATAGAGAGATACAAATACTGAATAGTTTAGATGAGAAAAGGCATCGAAATGCCAGGTTACTAGTATTTATCATGTAAACAGGGAACATGAATAACCCGATCTCTCTGTGCTCATGTAAACACCATATCCCCAATATGATCATAACATGTCAGACGCAGTCAGTGTGCTTTACTGGAGCCTCAGTTCGATAAGAGATTATTTTCTGAGTTCTTTAACTTAGGTACTCTCTCTCAAAATGGTAATGTGCATTATATTTGAATTATACTTCTTATCATTCAGAAGCTTTTTGTGTGTGTTTATGTTTTACTGAGTGCTTATAGGCCATTTCCATCCCAGTATTCAGTTAACTATTTATTTTCTGTGCACATTACATAGACTAGCTAATATTCTACCTACTGCTTGGGACTTTGAGTCTTCAAAATGTCCAATGTCACAGACTGGGACTTACTTTAGAGTCAGTTGTATTTACATTCAGTATGACTTGTTATGATTCAATGTGAAAGAGTATACTGCTCAATAAATAATGATCACTTCACCACCTCTCTTGACATCTAGGCACTTGAGAGTGAGTCAGAGGCAGAACACAGGGGGACAGTGGAGAGAGGTCCGTTGCTGAGGAGAGTGATGAAAGGGAAATGACAGTTTAGAGTAAATTGTGATGTGGACTCTCATCCCAGAATGTTAAGGAAATCAGTGGGGATATTGAACAGGAAGCATTTCTGTCAAGGGGCATCATATGACCAATATAGACGGAAGAGCAACATTTAAGTCAATGATACCATTCCTAGGTGAACTTAACATCTGTATGGAGTCAGATCAGTCTCAATATTAATAAATGCTCACAGAAGGATTCACAAATGTATTTTGCGATTTATATATAAATGACTCTCCACAACAATATCTCTCAATGCACTCACAAATATTTATTGTTGCATATAAATGTACCAAATGGGCATTTAAACTGCTTTTTATTAATTCAAAGACGGCTCTGAATTAATAATCAAATATGTTTCCTTTCTTTACTACTGGATGAAATTACAAAATGTACACATCATTTTCCTCATGCTAGTATAGCCACATAAAAGTATCAAACCACCTGTTAGAATGCACCAGAATACAGGAAATCTATTTTTTTTCCCGTGGGGGGCAACCCACACACCCCCCGTTAAAATTGTCCCCCCCACATTCAGGATGCTTCCTACGCCCATGGCTTAGCCCCACCTTGAAAAATGATGTTAAAGTAAGCAAAATAAAGTCTGCCAACTCGCGCGGAGTAAATTGCACAGACAGCAGTTAGTCAGATTGATTTCAGTAGCCACTTGTCTGGAAATACCGAAGACCAGAAACGGTTTTGAAAACTTTTGTCACGTAGTGATCGTCTTCTCAATAGAATATCTTTGATAATGTCGGTGTTGTTGCAGGAAGTCCCGACGGAGAATACTTTTGCTGTAGTACAGGGGTGCACATAACTGGTACGCAGGTTATGTGCGTAATCTGAAACTTGTGTCACAAAGCGCATTTGCGTACCGACGTACTTGTGAAGCTTTTCCAGAAGGCGGTTAGATCACCGGACGACAGAGTCGGTCTCCGTGTGCACAGACAGGGCTGCTGTTAACGTCGGTCTGTACAACGGAATTGTGCCAAAACTACGCCAACCGGCTGCGGAGGGAGACTTCCCCCCTTCACTGGAGAACTGCCTAAAACAGCTGATCACAACGTTCACACTCTGTGGTCACGAAGTACTCCACTAGCCGCCGCCGCCCCCCCTCTGTCGACTTTCCTGAAGTACTCCCCGTTGATAGAAATCAACACGTAATGAATTAAGACCCCACGGTTTGATGATTGATAGGTGTGTGGGCTGTCTTTCATTTTGACACGCAGAAAAATGTTATAATAAACATAGATACTGTATGTTAAATGGATATATCCGCCTTCTTTCATTTATCTTTCCATTCCCACAACAATATACATAAAGAAATGGCATATTTTGGACATAGTTCGAATGGTGATTAATCATGATTAATTAATTTTTAAGCTGTGATTAATCTGATTAACATTTTTAATCGTTTGACAGCCCTAATATATATGTATGGGATGCTGGGAAGAGCCATGTCGTGTCGTCCTCCGGGGCGGCTCCACATTCGACTACGACCTCAGATCAGATGAGACAACCCGCTGAATTTAAGCATATTACTACAGCAGTGGCCTTTTATTGTGGCCAGCCTAAGGCACACCTGTGCAATAATCATGCTGTCTAATCAGCATCTTGATATGCCACACCTGTGAGGTGGGAGGGATTATCTCGGCAAAGGAGAAGTGCTCACTATCACAGATTTTTTCAGATTTGTGAACAATATTTGAGAGAAATGGTTATTTTGTGTATATAGAAAATGTTTTAGATCTTTGAGTTCATCTCATGAAAAATGGGAGCAAAAAAAAAAGTGTTGCATTTATATTTTTGTTCAGTGTATAAAAGAACACACATGGAATTATCTAGCAAACAAGTGTTAAAAAAAAAAAATCCAGAATATGATTTATATTTTGCTGGCTACTGCAGAATGCTGTGGTAGCCATGCTGGTTAAGTGTGCTTTGAATTATGAATAAATCACAGTGACACCAGCATCCTCAGTAGTGGATCTTTGCAGCGATTGGCCCATGAAGGCCTGATTCACGCAGTCTCCTCTGAACAGTGGAAGTTGAGATTGTCTGCTACTTGAGCTCTGTGATCATTTATGTGGGCTCTAATCTGAGGTGCTTTAATGTGTGGTTTCTGAGGCTGGTAACTCTTGTGTATTTATCCTCTGCAGCAGAGGTAACTCTTGCTCTTCCTTTCTCGGGGGCCCTCATGAGAGCCAGGTTCATCATAGCGTTTGATGGTTTTTGCCACTGCAGTTGAGGAAACATTCAAAGTTCTTGACATTTTCCTGATCGACTGGCCTTCATTTCTTCAAGTGATGATTGACGGTCGTTTCTCTTTACTGATTTGAGTGGTTCTTGCCATAATATGGATTACAACAGTAGTCAAATAGGGCTTTCCACTGTGCACTGCACTAACCCTACCTCTGCACAACACTGATGGTCTCAAACCCATTCAGAAGGCAAGTCATTCCACAAACTGACTCTTGACAAGGCACAAGTGTTAATTGAAAACCATTCCAGGTGACGACCTCGTGACGCTGAGAGAAGCCAAGAGTGTGCAAAGCTGTCCTCAAGGCAAAAGGGGGCTACTTTGAAGAATCCAATTCTGGATTTGTTAACACAATATAATATATATATTATAACTGAGTATTCTGGACTATTTTAAATGTACCACCCTGAATGTGTCCATCATTCTATTGGAACTGATGTATGCGTCATTTGGTACCCAAATAGAGCCATGCATCTGTCAGTTCATTGAAGCGAAAAAACCTGTTATGGACTAATGTCCCCAGATTTTTTTTCATTTCACAAAATGAAAACTTGCACGAAATAAATCTGTCTCTTATGCCAGGAATATACAGGAAGTCCTTCTTAATGTTGTGTGTGTGAATGAGACAAGTCATTTTCTTTATGTACAAATACTTTAATAGTCAAACAATAGAAAAAACATTTCAAAACAACATCTAGAAACATTTAAAAAGAAAGATTTTCAAAAAATATTACTGGCTATTACAGATGTCCTCTTGTTTTGGAGACTTAGGCCACAAATCCTCTCTTCGGTCTGCCCCTGAAGCTGCAACACACAACACTTTTATTGGACAAAACAGTACTGAGTCACATGATCAAATCCATCTAAAAGAAATAAACAAACCCATACACCTGAGGGGAAAACTACTACATGTCCTGTACATACTCCAATACTAGCTTCCCACCTCCATTGTTCTACCTTTTAAAACATTAAAACAATAAATAGTGAGGTTTTCCAACTCGTGAAGTGTGCAGGATTGCAGGCTGGTAGAAAGTGTGCATAGAGGACTGAAGCCAATAAGCCATATATAAAAGTAGGACATCCTGAAAGTTCCCGACTTACATCTCAAAGACTGAGAGCAGACATATATAGACACACGCATACATACATACACACACCCTGTATATTGGTACAAATAAAAACATGTTTTAACTTTATTAAAAATACTATCGAATAATTTTCATTTGAGAATCTTACTCAAATGTTGAGTCAAATTTGAAAGGCGTCCCTTAAAGGTGGGGTAGGTCATTTTGGAGAAACCAGCTCGAGTGCGCTAGAATTTGAACATTTCTGCCACTTCCTTACAGAGCCCCTCCTCCAACACACACGAACATGACCAATGAGGGCACGAGATAAGTTTGTGCACAGATGGAAGGCTGGAGCCGAGCCGGTTTCTCCACCTTCAATGTTAACTTAGGTCATACTCAAAATGATATTCCCATAAATATCCCTTTATCCGAAAGACCAAATTCTATGTTTTTCTTTTTATCAGTGTATGATGATGTGCTGCATCAGTCCTAATTTAAGTTTTATTACTCAGTGAAACCTGGTGAAGTCCCAACACCTCAAGCTTCTGTTAGTGAACCCTAAGTGTTGCCCAAAGCAGCAGAATAATATCACAGCAGTTACCTTCTTCTGTGTCTGGATGGTCCGGGACAAGGGAAAACTCTGGTGAAACAAACAGATCAGGGGCCTCATTTATAAACGGTGCGTACGCTCAAAAGATGGCGTACGCCAGTTTCTACGCAATGTTTGCGATTTCTAAAAAAACAAACTTGACGGGAAAACGTGCGGTCCTCCACGCAAACTCTAACCCATGCGTACGCACTAAGCACAAAAACGAGAGAGACGAGAAACTGCGACACCGTTGGCAGAAGGAAGAATGGAGAGAAATATGTGGAAATAATACCATAAATAAAATGTTACCTCTCATTTATCATATGAAGAATTCATTTTCAAACATTGATTAAAGCCAATCTTAAAATGATTTAACCAACGGCGCACTCCTCAGTGCACACAAACACACAACTTGGAGAAATAAATAAATACGGATATGTTATTGAAAACCACCTCGAATATGTGGTGTTAATGTTATGAAATGTTTTCTCATAAATGATGCGGTAAGCAGGAGGACAGAATTACGTCTAAAGTTTAAACTGACGTCGTTTTGCATTTCTATAGGTCAGTGACCACCAACTGGCGGCCCGCGGGCCACATCCGGCCCGCCAGACATTCTCATCCGGCCCGCACGACGGGGGTGACTGTGGCGTTGGCGGAGTGGTTACTGCGTTCGCCCCCCACCCATTTTTTTTTACAACGTCTCGTGAGTAAGGTGCAGTACCGGAGTCCAACAGAGAGGCAGCAGCTGCGGGACAGTAGACTGCGTACTGCGAAACCTTCCTTGAAGAAGAAGAAGAAGAAGTGATCCTTCGTTGTGAAGAGTCTGCTTTGTGCGCTCCGCACCACAGCAGCAGCCCCGCTGCGACAGAGTCCAACAGAGAGGCAGGAGCTGCGGGACAGTAGCCTAGAAGCAGGGTTGGGTTGTAACGGAATATATGTAACGGCGTTACGTAATCAGAATACAAAAATCAAGTAGGCTAAGTGTATTCAGCTGGCGTTACATTTGAAAAACGAGTAATCTGATTACAGTTACTTTCGTAAACCTGAAGTGAATACATTTTGGAATACTTATTGGAATTATTGGTGGAAAAGTTTCCTCACAAAATGTAATATTCATTACCGGCAGAACTGTGTGCACACTGCACAGCGCTGCAGCATGTCTGTGAGTGAGAGAGAGATGCAGCTTGTCTGTGAGGCCCCGCCCCCGCACGCAGATGAGAGAGAGAGAGATCTCTTTTAAACTATATTGAAAGTTAGAAACGGAGATGGTTCGATAAAATGTGCAAGATAACGTTTATGTAGCATTTCTTTATTGTTGAAATGATGACATTTATAACGGGATCAAATCAAAGTGAATGGCCTGCTGCTGCTGAAGGCATGGGGCAAGTGACTGGAACAAGTTTGAAAAGTTATTACATCGTTTCAGATAATAATAATAATAATAATGATAATTCATTCTATTTAGGGGCGCCTTTCAAAGCACCCAAGGACACCTTACAATTCATAACATATTCTAAGGAAAGGTTTACAGTAGGAGAATGCAGTCCGAGTGATGTTTTTTATGTGGGGTGCAGATGAGAGGGAGCTGTCCAGAATGACACCAAGATGTTGTGTTTGAGTTCTTGATAAGCTATTAAAACAGTAAAACAAGTGTCTCCTGCTCACCAAAACATACCCATCTGTTATGGAAAAAGAAAGTATTCCAAAAGTATTCTAAAAGTAACCTGAACACGTTACTTTTATAAGACACGTAACTGTAACTGTATTCTGATTACTTTCAGAGCATGTATTCAGTATTCAGTAACTGATTACATTTACAAAGTAACCCTCCCAACCCTGCCTAGAAGTGATCCTTCGTTAGCGTGAAGAGTCTGCTAAGCTTTATGCAGTACCTGTACCCCCCCGGCCCGCGATAGTGTCTATTGGATACATTTTGGCCCTTGGACAAATGTAGTTGGTGATCCCTGCTATAGGTTGTAGATACGAGCATGGTTTTATATCATGTTTAATCGTGTTTTATGCCGTTTGCTAAGACTTGATAAGTCGCTCGTAAAACACAGGAGGTATGGAAGCTAAGAACACCATATGTGGTAAATTGTACAGCTAATATATCACAACACATTAGTTGTATTTCCTTTAACTGGTGGATATAGAGTTGCTGCGGGGGGGTTGAGATGCACAGGCTGCAGTGGAGACGCTGCACACAGCTGATCGACAGCTGGGACACAAACCACCAAATACGAAAAAAAAATTCAGATCCAGTCGTCATGACTCCACTCCGGAGGGATTCCCCGATCATTGCTTACAGTTTCTCATCAAGGAGGTGTCTCCTGTCCCCGGTACAAACACACTGCCTGAGGAAGGCTAAGTGTATTGTTTTTGTCATTAACCTTTTTCGGACCACTTATTTATTTATTTTGGTGACGATCCGACCTCCATGCTGTTACTCTGGTTCAAACTGCATCCACCAAACAATATGATTTATCTCGACCTCCCCAAAATAACCAAAATCTGACTTGGTATGAGACGTCTTTTTTAGCTGTTCTGTCATCATTTCCTGCTATCTTCTTCATAAAGTCAGTCAGTCAAAATGAATGAATGGGCGTTACGTGAAGCCCGCAAAAGCTGCACCGCATTTCGAGTCGGTTGTCATTTATAAAGAGAAACCGGCGTAGGAAGTGCTGTACGCACTTTCCTCGCCGGTACGCAATGTTTGGTGAATCGGAAAATGTCGGAACATTTCTGTACCTATTTTTTGGATTTCTACTACGTAAGCAACCTTCCCACGTGAATCCTACGCACGGCGTTATAAATGAGGCCCCTGAGCCTGTTTTTCAGGTCTCAGGCTCGAAAATGACATTCCCAGAACAAATGACCATTACTTCCCTTCGAAAAGGGTTAAATTAATAATCTTTTTTCTCAAAGTAATGATAAACCTGTGAGTTGGATGTAGAAAAGTCAGAATCAATGTAGATGTTTTTATTTTAAAGAAAATTCAGATTGAACATTGAAACTGTAAATTATAGTGTCCGTCCAAAAATAGTGAAAACTAACCTTGGATGATGGGTTAGTAGACAAAAAGCTTTAGTAATCCAAAGTACAACATATAATAAGTACCCTGTATCAAGATTGATGCAAAACAAGTGATATTTGAC
This sequence comes from Pogonophryne albipinna, assembly GCA_028583405.1. NCBI lineage: Eukaryota > Metazoa > Chordata > Actinopteri > Perciformes > Artedidraconidae > Pogonophryne > Pogonophryne albipinna. The sequence goes on along the minus strand of CM053258.1, from coordinate 30,228,201 downwards.
CTTTTTAGAAAAACAAACCTCTTCTGGGGCCATTTGGGTGGATTTTCCTTATCTCTGGCCCCCCTTCTTCGATTTTGACATGTGACATCTCTTTCTGACCGTTAGAGCCAATAGAATCGAAGGGGAATCTCCCCACACACACATGTTAAAAAAAAGATGGCGTCTTCGCGAACCCAGTTTTGCTCCAGAGTGAAGCTGTCTCTAGGTCTGACATCTCAAAACCGAAAAGCAGATTTATTGCTCATGGATTATCAGAAATCATTCAAAGTGACACAGACACATTGGATTAACCCAGTGGTTTTCAAACTGTGGGGCGCGACCCCTGGTGGGTCGCGGAGGTACTGCAGGGGGGGCGTCAAAGCAGCTGAGTCCGGAGCTTAATGTCGTTTTGTCCGATGTTATAACCACCTTCAATTACATCAAAACAAGATCACTGAAAGCTCGTCTTTTCTCTGCATTGTGCGAGGGGATGGGCTCCGAGTATACAGCTGTTCTTTTTCACAGCGAGTCCCGATCGGTCCAGATGGCTCTCTCGCGGAAAAGTGCTGTCCAGGGTGCTGGCACTTAAAGATGAGATCAGAATCTTCTTGGAGGAGGAGGGGAACGATCTTGCCATTGATAGGCTATGTGTGGAATAGGAATTGTATAGTGATGTGATCGTTTGCAACCTGCAGTAGAAATAGTAGTTCAGTGTTCATTCATATATTTTCCTTAAATCTATTTTTCACTTTTGTTCATGTGTAATCCATAATAAAATATAAAATGATAGTTGGATCTTTGTATCTTCTTATTATTAGCAAAGAAAATGTAATGTTTTTACAACAATATACAATTAATCCTACCAATATAGATGGGAACCGGGTCGGGGGGTCCCGAAAATATTTCCAATACCCAAGGGGGTCCCGACTGAAAAAGTTTGGGAACCACTGGATTAACCTATGGATTAACTTCAGCATCGTTTTAATGCCATTGAAGACCACTTTTGACCAGACTACCACACAGGTGAGCCATTTTGCCGTTTTTAGCTAACTAGCTCCATATGTTTTGATGTGTGTTCTTGTTATTATCTCAGAGAATTCGTATCATTGAGTGATAATGAGGATACCCATCGATTCTGTGTCTCCTCACGATGTGAAACGATGGGTTGAGATGCGCAGCAAAGATAAATAATAAGTAATAATCTGTTAGCATTTTTTGCTTGTTGCTAATTCAGAGGCTCAGCGTTAGCATTGTGTTTTTTTTTTTGAAAAAATAATTAAAATGATCAGTTAGATGAGTTTCTTTCCGTTACATGGATATAAAACATTCATAGTTTATTAAATGAACATGCCCTCAGACACTGTTTTCTGCAAGATATTGCAGGAGGCCCCCGTTACCGGGGTCTCTCGGGCTTAACAGGTTAAAGATTATAATAGCATTAAAAATATAAAAATGTATGTTTACAATACATATAAATAAACAAAACAGTATATATATATACACAATATAAGTTACTTTAAAGGGCTCCTATCATGATATTTTTAGGAATATATTATGGGTCTCAGATATATAAAAAACATGTCTATGATGTGTTTTGCTCAAAATACCAAACAGATCATGCATTTTAGAAATCCCTCATACCCCTCTATTTCAGCCTTGTTAGAGAAGTGCTGATCTGGGTCCTTAGCTTGAAAAAAAAAATGCCTGCTCAGAATTCTACCGGCAGATGCAACTAAATGAAGCTCAGTGCAAGTTCAACCAGGAAGACCTTCTTTACTCATTCATTTACTATTCCATGTTACTCTCTTTCCTCTCAATAAGTGATCGGGGGCGTCACTCCCCAGCTTAACCAATCACTTCGCTCTATTCTCACAAGCATATCATAGTGCTCCGCTAAACCTTTTAAATCTGCTCTCCCCTCTGACAGCTGTCATTTCAGGTGACTCAACGCAATCCTCCTCCACCCCTTTTCACCTCCTCTCCCTCTGAATCCAGGGTCAAGCTAAGCCCCTCCCCTTCAGACCGAACCCAACCATCCATTCACCACCACCAGGGTCAAGCTAAGCCACTCCCCTTCAGACCGAACCCAACCATCCATTCACCACCACCAGGGTCAAGCTAAGCCACTCCCCTTCAGACCGAACCCAACTATCCATTCACCACCACCAGGGTCAAGCTAAGCCACTCCCCTTCAGACCGAACCCAACTATCCATTCACCACCACCAGGGTCAAGCTAAGCCACTCCCCTTCAGACCGAACCCAACCATCCATTCACCACCACCAGGGTCAAGCTAAGCCACTCCCCTTCAGACCGAACCCAACTATCCATTCACCACCACCAGGGTCAAGCTAAGCCACTCCCCTTCAGACCGAACCCAACCATCCATTCACCACCACCAGGGTCAAGCTAAGCCACTCCCCTTCAGACCGAACCCAACTATCCATTCACCACCACAATGTCTAGACCCCGGGGGGTTTCATCGGATCGGTTCTCCCCTCCCGAATGATACTTCCTGCACAACGGGGCATAATCGCCAAAACTCCATGACATTCATTTGTGTATTCCTGGCAATAAATATGTATTCTTACATCAAAACCGTCTCTCCTGATTGAAATGCTGCCATGATGAAACGCCATATCATGTTCTAAACCACATCAAGGATTATTTCTGAAACAGTATGGAGCTCAAATGCTTTTTCTCTTGCGGGTTTACCATAAGTTGAGTTTCTTTTTTTATTTCCTGCTTTTTTCCACATGCTCTCTCCAGTACAGGTTAGCTCTGAGTGTTAGCATGCTTGCTAATGTAAACAAAGACCATATTACGTCCAAAACACGTAAGGCATTGTTTCTGATAGCAATGTTTCTGATAGGGCCGTGGGCGTAAAGCCAGCCCACATTTCAGATGTTGCGTCATATCCGCAGCAAATCTGGATCAGCTCCGTTGTTCCCCCATTTTTAGAGATGTGGGTACGGAGGAAAAGAGAGAGGGTTTTATTTTCTGATGCTGCGTGAGTTCCCTGACACACCGGGGACACATATTTATGTATAAAAGACATCAAAAAAGTGCATTTTTCATGATAGGTCCCCTTTAAAGAGACTTCCACCACCCTGACCTTCACACCACCTTGACCATAAAGGGAACACTACTTTTTCACTAAATCATCCAGTATACATGTCATTTTTAGGTATATTAAACTGTTGTATCTTTCGCTCAGGTTCTAGCTTCTACAAATGGTTCTCAGTTACTGTGAGTGAAGTGTCAGTTTGTGTAAGCAGAGCAAAGTGACAGCCAGAAGAGTTAGCAGCTGTTCTGCTAAGGAGGACAACTCAAGCTCATGAGTGAATCACTGCCAGCTGCATCCTGTTAAATTATCTGTACATTCATCTACTGAGGCCTTCTTGGATCAGAGACTTTAAAACAAGCCTGTGCCATCTTTACACAGCTTGGAGCTGAACCAAGAGGTGTCTTCACAAACTAGGAGAGCGATTAGAAGAGTGAGGTAAACACAACGAACCCTCTGCGCTGCAGGAAGGCTTTTAATGTGAAACAGCTGCAGGAAGTGCTGAGTTTAATGGAGTTACTCAACACCAATAAAATAAATGCCAAAGAGGAATTGTGAGTCTGTTGTGATTTTGGAATAAGTGTTGAGGATATGTATATTACCAGGCATGAGGAGTACTGGAACAACGTTGACTTTAATTGCATGTATTATGTCAACAGCAGGTGTCACATAACTGTACTAGGTTAGTTGAAAGCAATACTATTAAGTTGAAATAAAACACATTTGATTCAACTTAATAGTATTGCTTGAATTTGTTGACATAATACATTTAATTAAAGTTGTTTCAGTTTTTTCCACTGTATTCCCTTACTGTCACATCAGAAAACACTTAATTAGATTGATGGTACATTTGAAAATGGGTAAGATTACAATGTTAGAATACATTTTGAAATAAAGAACAATACTGTATTACAAGTTAAACGTTAGCTTAATTATCATTGCCGTTAGTTCAAAGAATGCTTTCACTGGGTTGAAAATTCCACATCCAATTGAAATAAGCAGTTATTAGACAACATGTTACCCCAGCTATCCGATGTAAATATGATCCTATGTGCTCTTCATTATGATTGAAATGTAAAATGTGTAATCTTATGTGGTCGTACTCTAAATTGTTATCTTTTAGGCTACTTTATTTCTCCTTTCTCTTAATATCTTTTTTTACATGCAGTAGGTGGACACCTGATTTGTTAAAGTTGTGCATTTTTTATATGTCGGATAATTATTTTCTGATGAATGTTTTAGCATTGTATTTCATATTGAGGTAATCCAAAAGTAACAGAAAGTAATGAGGTTACTTGTTGTGCACCGTCAAAAGTGTTAGTAATCATGTTTCATGTTTATGTGTTATTATTGCTCACTTCCTGTTTTGTTTGTTTCACGTCTCATTTCAGGTCCCTTGACTCACTTCCCTCATCAGTATCAGCCCCGCCCCTGATTGTGTTCACCTGTGTCTGGTTGTTGAGTGTTTAAAGTCCCCAGTCTCCCAGCGTTCAGTGTCAGTTCGTCTTGTCCTGTCCTCATGCCAGAACTCTGCCCATCACGGTTGCTCTTTTTGTTACCTGCCTTATTTATGCTTCTGAAACTTATTGAAAGTTTAATTCCTCACGTTGTGAGCGATATTTTGTTGTATCTTTTTGGATCCTTTTTTGTTACCTCGTAAGAGTGTTTTTCTTTTGTATATATATTTTGTGGAAGAAATAAAGTATATTAATTATACTTTACCTCTGGCTCCCGGGTCGTGCATTTGAGTCCTTACCTTTGAGTATCCAAGTTCTTAACAGAACGAACTGACCACAATGGACTCAGCCGACCCAAAAGCTCTTCACGCCGCCCTGTCAGCCCAAGGCGTGAGGATTTTTCATCACGAGGAACAGCTGGGACTAATCAGCCAAGGAGTGCAGGCACTGGTAGGAAACCAGGCCGAGCTCCAAGTTTCCTTCTCTGCACAGATACGACAGCTGACGGATCAGATGCAGCAGTTCATCACTCACCTTCAGACTGCTCCGCCGATGACGTCAGTCACAGCTGACCGCCTGCATGTCGCGGATCCTGTTGACGCTGTCAATCCGAGCCAGGCTGTTTCCTCCTCACTACGGCTGGCTCTCCCGGAGAGGTTTTCCGGAGATTCCATAAATTGCAGAGCCTTCCTGGTGCAGTGCGACCTGCATTTCCAACACAACCCAGGGGCTTTTTCATCAGACCATGGTAAAGTGGCGTTCATCGTGTCCCATTTAACGGGAAGAGCTGCAGCCTGGGCTACTGCAGAATGGTCCAGAGACACTGAACTATGTTACTCATTACCCGACTTCACAGACACTATGAGTCGTATTTTTGACCATTCATCACCTGCAACAGAAGCCAGCCGAAGACTACTTCAGATGCGGCAGCATAAGCGCCAGGTGGTGGATTATGCTATCGAGTTTCGCACGGCAGCAGCGGACAGCGGGTGGAATATTCCGGCTCTTCGCGACGCTTTTCTGACTGGATTAGCAGATTCAATCAAGGACCAGCTGGCTCCCCTGGAGGTACCCCGGGACCTGGAATCTCTCATCGCCGTTTCCATCCGGATCGACAACCGACTTCGGGAAAGAGAGAGAGAACGTCGACACAGCCGTGACGGACATCCCAGTTTCCAGGGCTTTTCTCCACGAGCCTTTCCACCAGAGGCGGTTTTCCAGCCAGCGGATTCGGTCCGTTGGAGGACAGCACCTCCGCCTGTTGCAGATGAACCCATGCAGTTGGGAAGGACCAGGCTTTCCGTGGAGGAGAGACAGCGCCGGCTACGAGAAGGGTGTTGTTTCTACTGTGGCCAGCCGGGTCACCAACTCGCGTCATGTCCGGGAAAAGAGCAAGCTTACCAGCCAAGAGGAGGGCGCTGGTGAGCAAGTTTTCCACAGACTTTCCTCCTCGTCCAGTTACCAAGGTAAACATTTTTATTAATGATCAGGTCATTTCCCAAGGAGTGCTAATAGACTCAGGAGCGGACGAAAGTCTTATGGATTGGGGCATAGTCAAACAGCTTGGTATACAGACTGTTCCTCTATCTTCTCCCATTACCGCCAGTGCTTTAGACGGACGTTTGTTGTTTACAGTCACCCACTGCACAGAACCTATCCAGATCACTGTAAATAATGACCACACTGAAGTTATGCAGTTTCACATTTTTGAATCTGCTCAGCATCCGGTTATTTTGGGTTTTCCGTGGCTAAAGATCCAAAACCCACACATTGACTGGCGCTCAGGAAAGGTTAAGGAGTGGGGAGAGGATTGCATTAACAGGTGTAAACATTCACGCTCTGTTAAAGCACCAACAGACCCTAGTAGGATCGTCATAGATCACCCAGACTATCCTGACCTACAGAAAGTACCGTCATGTTATCATGATCTTAAGGAAGCATTTAACAAATCAAAAGCCATGTCGTTACCTCCTCACCGACCTTTTGATTGCCCCATTAATCTCTTACCGGGGGCTCACATTCCCAAGGGAAAACTGTATTCGATCTCAAGGCCAGAGAGAGCGGCAATGGACGACTACATTTCCGCTTCTCTCAAATCAGGGATTATCCGTCCTTCATCTTCCCCAGCTGGAGCGGGGTTTTTCTTCGTAGGAAAAAAGGACGGTTCTCTGAGACCTTGCATAGACTACAGCCCTCTTAATGACATTACGGTGAAGAACCGCTATCCTCTGCCACTCATGTCCTCTGCTTTCGAGCTACTTCAGACTGCCAAGATTTTTACCAAGCTGGACTTAAGAAATGCATATCACTTGGTTAGAATAAGGGAAGGGGATGAGTGGAAAACAGGATTTAATACTCAGAGCGGTCACTATGAATACCTTGTGATGCCTTTTGGACTGTGTAATGCACCGACTGTGTTTCAGGGTTTTGTGAATGAGGTTTTGCGGGAATTTTTGAATGTTTCTGTGTTTGTGTACCTTGATGACATTTTGATTTTCTCACCAGACTCTAAGTCCCATGTTCACCATGTCCGTCAGGTTCTGCAGACACTACTCGAGAATCAATTATATGTCAAGGCAGAGAAGTGTGAGTTTCACGTAGAAAGGGTGGCCTTTCTAGGATATATAATCTCACCAAACCAGATGCAGATGGAACCTGCTAAAGTCAGTGCAGTTTCCAAGTGGCCAACACCAGACTCCAGGAAGAAGGTTCAGCAGTTCTTAGGGTTTGCAAACTTCTACAGAAAGTTTATAAGAAACTTCAGTTCTGTAGCTGCTCCTCTGCATGTTCTGACTTCTTCCAAAGTTCCCTTCAAGTGGACTCCCCAGGCTGACTGCGCTTTCCAGCTCCTCAGGGAGAGGTTCACCACAGCGCCGATTCTCACCATTCCGGATCCCCAGCGCCAGTTTGTGGTCGAGGTCGATGCTTCCAATGAGGGAATTGGAGGCATTTTGTCCCAAACATCCTTGAAGGACAACAGGATACACCCATGTGCCTTCCTGTCGCGGAAGCTGACGGCGGCAGAGAAGAACTACGATGTGGGAAATAAGGAACTGTTAGCTGTAAAAGCTGCTCTGGAGGAATGGAGACACTGGTTGGAGGGGGCAGAACAGCCGTTCTTAGTTTGGACAGACCATAAAAACCTGGAGTATATCAGAAAGGCTAAACGCCTCAACTCTCGGCAGGCCAGGTGGACTCTATTTTTCAGTAGGTTCAACTTCACTCTCTCTTTCCGTCCCGGATCTCAGAATCAGAAGCCTGATGCCTTGTCTCGCCTTTTCGATCCAGAACCTTTTTTGGTAGAGCCCAAGACCATCCTTCCATTAAACCGTATGGTCGGAGCCTTTTCCTGGCAACTAGAATTGGACGTTAAACAGGCTAACGCATTAAACCCAGCACCTAGCAAATGTCCAAACCACCTGCTCTTTGTTCCTGTGTCTCTCCACTCTAAGGTCATCCACTGGGCCCACACGTCGGTGATCTCGTGCCACCCTGGAGTTAAAAGGACTATGTACAGGATTAAGCAGCGTTTCTGGTGGCCAGCCATGAAGAAGGATGTGCAGGAGAACGTAGCGGCTTGTCCGGTGTGTGCCTGCAATAAGACCTCGTCCCAGGTCAAGATGGGTTTGCTCCAACCACTGCCGATTCCTCAACGTCCCTGGTCACATATATCTATGGACTTTGTGACAGGTCTTCCCTCGTCCAGAGGCAAAACTACGGTTCTGACAGTGGTGGACCGGTTCTCCAAGATGGTTCATTTCATTCCTCTAACCAAGATCCCCTCTGCCAAGAGTACCGCAGAGGTCATGATGAACCAGATATTCAGGATCCACGGATTTCCAAATGACATTGTTTCCGACAGAGGTCCACAATTCATTTCAGCCTTCTGGAAGGAGTTTTGCAGACTCATAGGCGCTACTGTCAGCTTGTCTTCAGGTTACCACCCTCAATCAAATGGACAATCGGAGCGTCTGAATCAAGAACTGGAGACTACACTACGCTGTCTCGTTTTCCAGAACCGGACCAACTGGAGCGACCACCTCACTTGGGTGGAGTTTGCACACAATACTCTTCCCACGGCGGCCACAGGTCTCTCGCCTTTCCATTGTGCCAATGGTTATCAACCGCCGCTGTTCTCAACCGACGAAGGGGAAGTTAAGGTACCATCAGCTCACGCCTCGATTAGACGCTGTCGCCGAGTTTGGGCTGGAGCTCGCCAATCTCTGCTACGAAGTTCGGCTCGGATGAAGGATGTAGCAGACATCCACCGCAGGGCCGCTCCCAGCTACAAACCGGGTCAAAAGGTGTGGCTTTCCACCAAGGACCTACCACTTCAGGTGGCTTCCAAGAAGTTGACTCCAAGGTTTGTGGGGCCTTTTCCGGTGTCAAGAGTCATCAATCCGGTATCTGTGCGCCTAAGACTTCCCAGACCCATGGGGGTACACCCTACATTCCACGTCAGCAAGATAAAGCCAGTTCATGAGAGCACGCTGATTCCCGCCTCCAAGCCCCCTCCACCACCCCAGTTCTTCGAAGGTGGCCTAACGTACAAGGTCCGCAAGTTGCTGGAAGTCCGCAATAGGGGTCGAGGAAAACAATTCCTGGTGGGTTATGGTCTCGAGGCAAGATGCTGGGTCCCTGCGAGGTTTATTGTAGATAAAACCCTGATTCAGGATTTTTATGATCGGCCTGTGCCGTCAGGAGTCGGCCCTAGAGGGGGGGGTACTGTTGTGCACCGTCAAAAGTGTTAGTAATCATGTTTCATGTTTATGTGTTATTATTGCTCACTTCCTGTTTTGTTTGTTTCACGTCTCATTTCAGGTCCCTTGACTCACTTCCCTCATCAGTATCAGCCCCGCCCCTGATTGTGTTCACCTGTGTATGGTTGTTGAGTGTTTAAAGTCCCCAGTCTCCCAGCGTTCAGTGTCAGTTCGTCTTGTCCTGTCCTCATGCCAGAACTCTGCCCATCACGGTTGCTCTTTTTGTTACCTGCCTTATTTATGCTTCTGAAACTTATTGAAAGTTTAATTCCTCACGTTGTGAGCGATATTTTGTTGTATCTTTTTGGACCCTTTTTTGTTACCTCGTAAGAGTGTTTTTCTTTTGTATATATATTTTGTGGAAGAAATAAAGTATATTAATTATACTTTACCTCTGGCTCCCGGGTCGTGCATTTGAGTCCTTACCTTTGAGTATCCAAGTTCTTAACATTACTTTACTTACTGAGATACTTAGGTTGGGTTACTGATTACATTTGTTTACAGGCAATTCATAATTGTAACAGAATACATTTCAAAGTAGCACTCCCAACACTATATTAACAGGTGAACATATGGAGGTGTTGATTTTGCATTAACCGCTAAAAGCAATGACATGTTTTGCCTTTGTAAATAAGGAAGTAGATGGAGGGCCAATCAGAGGCATCAGCACTAACTGTGATTTTACCAGCAAGCATGCATCACAAACCGATATCACCAGTGAATCATGCTCGGCAGGCATGATTATAATTGACCCTGTTTTATGTTTTTTGCACAAACAATATTGAAATGTTACCAAACTATGACACAGGTCTGCCTGCGACGTCAAACATGCGGCCCCTGAGCAGCGCTGTGTTATGTAATGATCCTGTGTGTGAAACGAGACAACTTGCATGCACAAGCATTTGTGTACAAACACAGCGCAGTAAAAATATCCCTGTGCCATGAATAACTGCCTGCTTTGCTTTTATAGCTATTTCTTTATTAAAACGTGGCATTTCACCTCCAGCTTTCCCCCTGTGACCCAGTTGTGCTGCAGTGAGTCTCAGCTGGCTGCTGATGCTGCACTCACACCGCAGCAACTGTTTCTGTTACATTTACCACTTTAAAATAGGAAGGCGCCCAGCGGTGTGATGCACTCTGCAATAACACGCAAACATCACAGGGAGGTGAGTCTGAATTCTATATTACAGGGAGGTGCAGAGCAAGTACAAACTGAAACATCGGAGTCAAGAAGAAAATAGTAGGTTTACCGTTGTGTTGATGACAGTAGAATTGGAGTGAATTATAAATCACCTTTCGGATTTAAATCAAATCCTTTTATTTTACCGAATTGTATTTTTCTTCAGCTGTGAAATACAGTACACTAAAGGACAGCAAAGAAACTCATAAGATTCAATTCCCTTTATTGTTCCCAATTTGGGAATGCAAACTTGTGTAACAGCAGCATGCAACAAGGCATTGCAAATAAATACCATCAGTAAAATATATAAATCTATAGAGTATCTGTACGAACTAGACAAAATCAATATATAATACTGAAGTCAGTACACACTATGATACACCAACTTACTGCTAACACAATGGCAACATAGGATGCTATTTCAATTATAAGTGTGCAAAGTATCTTTAGTTAGTTTTATAATTACATTTAAATGCACAACGTACAGAGTGAGAACAAATGAATGAATGAGGATTATTGAAAGAGAGTGGAGTACGGTAAGGCGAAGAGTCACTTCAGGATCTATGGAGCTCTCTGCTAGTCAGGAGTAAACCCTAATAGTAAGTTAAACCTAATATTTTCCTTTTTAAAGTATGGCTTTCAACTAACCTTATACAGTTTGTAAAATGTGTGACATAATACAATGAATTAAAGTCAACGTTTCAGCTTTTTCAGTGCAGACAGTTTGCCCTTTCAGTTCAGAGGACCCCTGCAGGACTTCACACGTTGTCAACACAGTTCACCGAGAGCCCGTTCGCCCAGCAGGTGACCTTCTCTATGAGGAGGTTCACCTCTCCAATGATTTCAAATGAACCAGATTCATATCCAGACCACTGAATATGATTTACTGCAGTCACACATCTGGTATCCCGCCCTGCAATAACAAACTCTTGGCTATTTTAAGACTGGAAGAAAAGTAGAGCAACTTTTTTTAGCGTGCAGACGACAAACAAATCAGCTGATGTTAATTAGCCAACAACATCCGCTCATTAGTTTGTTTGAAGCCTGTGCTAACAACGCAGCAACTTTGATGTAATCCAAAGCCTCTGTGGGAAGCAGTGTAAGTGAAAGAGTGTTTTGATTGAACCATGGAAAAAAAAAACGAGATGACATGCAAGAAGATGATGCATGATAATAATTGCGTTAAGATGGTGATGCCGCTCAGAGAGACGGCTCTGACACGCCGGAGGAGAAAACTCCAGCGGGTGTCTCTCTCATGCCTCGGATCGATCTCCATCAGCCTGGGCCAGTGTCAGCCACTCGGCTAATTGGGGGGAAAGAGACGGGCAAAGAGGCACAGACCTCATTGTGTCTTTGATCCATAAAACATGATGAGTTCAATCCCTGTCTTGCCTTTCATTAACTTAAACAACATGCCAGGGAATGCATAAAACATTCCCAGAGAAAATGTTAAGTGAAAACAACAACAGGAAATGACTTTGTTAGAGCACGTGCTGTTTGGGGAGAAACGTATTGACATTGAAGGTTTTTAATTTGTTCTCCTCTACACACAGACACACACTGTGGCTGCAGCCTAAAGGTCAGAGCACTGGGCTGATAACTGGACGGGGGGGGTGTGTGTGTGTGTGTGTGTGTGTGTGTGTGTGTGTGTGTGTGTGTGTGTGTGTGTGTGTGTGTGTGTGTGTGTGTGTGTGTGTGTGTGTGTGTGTGTGTGTGTGTGTGTGTGTGTGTGTGTGTGTGTGTGTGTGTGTGTGTGTGTGTGTGTGTGTGTGTGTGTGTGTGTGTGTGTGTGTGTGTGTGTGTGTGTGTGTGTGTGTGTGTGTGTGGTGAAAACAGTGACAGAGAGAGACTTTCCACTTCCCATCCAACAAGCATCCACACTACCAACAGTGCACTTAACCTCCAGCTGCTGCAGGGAGGCAGTGGCAGATGTCACTGTGTCTGAATCAGTGAGAAGCACAGTGTGTCTGTACAGCACCCCCACCAGTCAGTCATCACAACACACACACACACACACACACACACACACACACACACACACACACACACACACACACACACACACACACTGAAAACTGAAACGTTGACTTTAATTACATCTATTATGTCAACAGAGTTCACATTACTGTATTAGGTTAGTTTAAATACAAAATATTAGGTTAAACTTAATAGTATTGCCTATTACTTAATAGAGTTAAGTGAAAAAATAATACTTAAACTAAAGTCAATTTTTCAGTTTTTTTAGTGCAGGTAAAAGCAGTTCACCGTTTTTTTTGTAAACTAAATGATGTTTCTACTCATTATTCATTATCCCTCTGAACACAATGCCTGTTAAAACTATACTAATCAGTAGTAGCAGTAGTACAAGCCGCTGTCATATAGAATACTTTAGTTGTGTTGGTACTGGTAATGAATATATCAGTAGTACTGGTAGTATGTGTACCAGTATGTGTAGTTGTTGTTTTTTAGTATCAATATTGTTAAGTGTGTTATATCTGTAATTTAAATAATGGGTGGCAGTGGTAGTAGTATGACATGTCAATGAATCAATCAACGTTTTTTTTTATAGCCCAATATCACATATGTTAGATTTGTCTCAGAAGGGTTTGTGAAATAGGATTACTATTTATATGTATTATTCTAAGTAGCAGTAGTAGTAGTAATAGTAGCAGTAGTATATGGAGTAATTGATGCAGCAGTAGTAACAACAGTTATAATGGTGGAGTAACACTAGCCATTTGGTGGTGGTACTTTTGGTTGCAGTAAACTCGTTGTTAGCCCAATTGGTCTCTGGTGCACATCCTTATTTGAGTAGTGTGTGGCAGTGGTATAGCCAACAGGAAGTGTTGGAGGTCTGCAGCCATGCTTCTTTCTGCGTACACGGAATGGACAGTAAGTTAATACTATCACTGAATAACAATGTGCATAACAATACATTTAAACCTGTAGTGTTTGAAAACACAAAAGTAGACCAAGACGCAAAGGCCCCTGGGATGTAATCCTGAACCAGCAGGAGGGAGTGTGGCTCCTGAGTCAGGGGGCTTAATTTATATAACCCCCTAGCACACAGAGTAAGTCCTTCAAGCCACACTGTTGTACACTGTCAGCATGTACACTGTGTTCACTGAACACTGGATCCCTGTCGTCCTTCACCGGAGGGAAACTGAACAACTACCTGATTTCCCTTCCCTTTACCCTTCAATGTACCCATACCTGTGTTTCATAGTAATTCATAGTCACATGGGGAACCAACTAGACTAGACTAGACTAGAGACTAGAGAGAAGACATGTCCCAGGTCTGTTTATATTCCAATTCACAGATGTAGAGCAATAAAGTGCATTTGTTGGAATGAGTTGTATTCCCCTGGATAAAAATGGAAAACATTAAAGTCCAGACTGCTCTGAATAGCAGTGGAGTGGAAGTACACAAGGCGATGCAAGTGAAGCGAGCAGTGTGCATGTTCCATGAGCTGAGCACTCCAGGATAATAATAGCTCTAACAAGATACCAGATGATCCCTGAGATACTGCTATGGTACCTCCTGTTCAGCTGGAATTAAGATTCTTCATCAGACCCTCAGTGTGCTGACACGGGGGCTTGAACCCACACTTGTTCAAAATAAACAGCCCCCCCTTATCACTGTGCAGCCTCATGCCTCAGCTAACTCTGCGCGATGTGAAGAGGAACTTTATTCTGCACGATGACCTGGCATGGCAGGATGGCAATGTTTTATTGGTAAATAAAGTTTGACAATGAAGCCATGCTTCAGTGATGAGAGACATACAGTCCTCACATATGTGTGTGTCCCTGTCCACACCCATACCTATATGTATATACATGTTGATTTGATATGTATTTGACATATTGAAAACACAGCAGTAGCCTTTTGAAATTGACCCACTTTATTGTTCACAGCTTGATCCAAAGACTGAATATCTGAATAAATTGCTTGCGTAAAGTACACTTTAAGCATGCAGGCTGTCTTAAAGTAACCCCTAGTTTCCACTGGGTCCGTCTGCGCTGCGTTACGGGCGCGTTGCGGCTGCGCCGCGGCGTCCGCAAGGATCGCGGCCACTCTAGTCAATGGGTGCTATTCCACCAGACGCGCCGCGTTACGGCTCAGAAGCGTCCCAGAAGCGTCTCGTCGCTGGGCTCCGCTCGAAATAGGATTGAAGTCTATTTTTCGACGCGACGCAGCCGTAAGGTAATGTCGGGCAGGAAGTGGAACAGTGACAGCATCCGGCCCACCCCCCAAAACCGGTTCCTTCTCCTCCCCCCATCCCTCCTCTGTAGTCTTTCCAGTAGGAGAATAAAGGACAGCGTTCTCCTTCGGTTTACAGGCACTGTGTGTAAATTATATAGAATAATTATGATGATGAATGCTTTTTATTTACCTCTAAAATACAGCAACCCATCTTTGATTCATGTTGTTTTTAACTGGACTATTACAATTATTATTAATGATGTCTGTAGTCTACAACACAACAAAATAGGAAATAGCAACAATAAACACGATTTAAACAGACACAAAAATAAACCATTTAACTACGTAGCCTACTTACTTTCTTGTAGAAGTACAAATGTCCAGGAAATATGCCCAAATCAACAAGAACTGCGAGCCGGCATGCACGACGCTCCGCTTCCGTAATGCTTCTGAAACGCTCGTGAAACGCGCCCGGTAGGGTATGACGCCGGAGGAGGCCGGACAAAAAACCGCGGCACAGCCATAACGCGCCGCAGACGGACCCAGTGGAAACTAGGGGTTAGTCATATCACTCTGTTGTAGTGAACCTCAAAAGGGTTTTATTTTGGGCTGCTATCCACTTACTCTAGCAATTACCGACAGTTGATAAGATCTACCACGCTAGCTGAAGGTAGGCGAGAGATAACACATTTGTTACCGTCCAATCAGTGAGTTTTGTAAGTTTTGACAACCCAGTAGGCAGAACAGTCACACACACACACACACACACACACACACACACACACACACACACACACACACACACACACACACACACACACACACACACACACACACACACACACACACACACACACACACACACACACCTTGCTGCCAGATTCTCTTTTTGCCATGTGCCTTAGATTACCAGTTTTTTGTATCATAGCCAGCCAGTTCCTGTCTATAACTGGTTTCACATTTGGATATTCTTTTCCCAGGACTGTGATTTAGCCAAGACCTTTACTTTGTTTTTCTGCCTGGACTTTTGTATCCTTGTTCTATTTTCTATCAGTAAAGACTTTGTTTAATATGCCTGTTGAGTCGTGCTTCGGGGTTTTGTCTTTGAGCTGTGACAGATATACTGTCATGCACACTCTGTTTCAAGGTATTTTGCAGGGTAATGCACTGTGCAGCCTGAAGTATTATTTAAACAAAATTGTGAGAATGTTACATTTGTTTCATGATCATTAAAAACATTTAACTTGGTACTACACTCCTTAAATAATAATAATTTGTATATCAGTTACTCAACCCATGTCACCTTGTTTATGAGAAAGGAACTGAGGTAAATAGTTAAGGTTATTACATGGTTTAGTTGAATACATGCAGATCAGGATCCCGACGCGAACAGAGGGATCTTGATCATGGACACCTGTCGGGTGTTCTTTTACCCATAATGACCGCCTCGCTGCACATTATCCCTTACTTAAAAACTCTAACACAGTGGTTCTCAACTGGTCAGGCCTCGGGACCCAAGTTTTTCCTTTGTCAATAAATTGCAACCCGAAATTTTGAACCACTCAAACCAATTCAACAAAAAATCGTGCTGTAATATATATGCTTTTCAGCATACATTATGAATTAAAGTGAAGTACAGTGCATATATCCCTTATATCCCTTCACAGAACTAAAGTATGATTTAAAAAAAGGTTTAATTAGATGATGGAATCTACGGAGCCCTGGAGGGTTCATAGAGAGAAAAATAAATAAAACGAGGCCACGCTTTATTAACTTGTGCGCATGAGATGTAATTCGTGGCCTCAATTTAAATAAAACGAGCCCACGCTTTATTAATTTGTGTGCACGATATACTTTCTCGTTTGCACAAGATACTTTCTTATGGTAAAACACATCGAACTGCCCGATTATTACGTCATATTATTAGTTTTATGAAGAATATGTCCGGTCGCCAGGGCGTGTGTGTGTGTGTGGGCATTTGTTTATGATAGTGTTGTTTGTTCCGGTGCACTCCGTCAGGACTATAGCACTACATAGAGATTAAGATTAAACGACTTTCTTTCAGATTTGTGTAAATTACTGTTCATGGTAATTTGAAAACAAACACTGAGAACACACACAGGCCGGAGCTGAGCACAAACACACACACATCATGCGCCCTGAGGCCTGTACTACGAAGCAGGATTTTGGCTTAGCGGGCTAACTTCAGGGAAAACTCTGGGTTTCCGGTCCTACGAAGCTGGTTCTCTTTTTAGCAGGCTAGATCTCCATGGTAACTTATGCTGAACGGCTAGCCTGGTCCGGAGCAGGTTAGGTTCCAGGCTAAGAGATCAACTCAGTGAAAGCACTGGCTGCTGACCAATCAGAGCTCAGTGTGCGGAGTTTAAAGCGATCAAGTCATATTACAGGAGAAAGGAAATACAGAAAAACTGCAGTTGCAGGAAAGACGGCCGGCAAAAATCACCGACTGTGTGAACGTGAACATTAATAGAATATCACCTCCCAACTTCAGAGCAATCTGACTATTATAACATTAGTGTTAAGAAAGCTTACTTAAATATCTGCCACAACATAAGTAACCGGATCAGAGTAACATTAAGTACAGTCCGTGGCACTGTGAGTGCAGACGTCGATGTGTCCCATTATCATTCATATCACATCATAATGTATCAAATTTCCTTATCTGAGTCAGCTGAGCCGTATCTGGCCGTGCAACACTCACAGTGTCACATACTGTATGCAGAAGTATTATTTTAAACAACACATTAAGTTGACGAAACACTCGAGACAAATGTAATTAAAGTCAGATTGTGTCTTAGTGATATCATAAACCTGTTAATGTACGCATTCAAACACTTTTTCTTTTACCAGCTGTATTCACCTTGCAGGTGCAGCTATGTGGCTTTGATCCTGGATAAAGTGTTTAAGTCATGGATGTTTAAAGTCTTCATATGTCTAATATTATAGTTGACTTTTCATTCAGGAAGTATGACACGCTGCGCTGTCAGTACGCTTGTCCATGTTTGTGATTGGTCGAAAGCTCCAAATACCACCCCTTTCATGTGAACGCGCACCTAACTAGATAGGACACGGCTGGCTTGAGCGATCCACTTGATAACCCGCGTCGTAGGACCGCTTAGCGAGAGCGCGTATGTTTTTGATTAGGCCAACCGGCTAACTCAAACATATCCAGGTTAGGTTGAACCGGCTTCGTAGTACAGGCCTCTGGACATCTCCTTCATAAAACGAGTAATAGGGGGAATAATCGGGCAGTTCGATGTGTGTAGAGGTGTGTGTGGTTGAACGTAGCAGCCTCGATCTCTATTCAGCTGTTCTAATGAAGGGAAACGCAGTGAAGTAAACAGTAAAAGACACAGCTCTTTGCAGCTGGTGCTGCTCTTCTCAGATTCTGCTGGGTTACACGTTACTGCCTCCAGTGCCCTGTACGACGAAGCCAGTTCAACAGACCCTGGATATGTTTGAGTTACCCGGCTTAACTAACCCTAACAAACTAAGCTAAGCGGTCCTACGAAGCTGGTTATCAACTCAGTAAATCAACCAGGGTTTCTCTGTCCTGCTGAGAGCGCGTTCACGTGAAAGGGACGAGGTTAGCAACATTTGACCAATCACAAACATGGAGACGCGTGCTGACAGCGCAGCGTCATACTTCATGAATGAATAGTAAGGCCCATTCCCAAACCGCCCCCTACACCCTACCCCTACACCCTACCCCTACACCCTACCCCTCCGTTTGCGCGTTCACGCGGAGGGTCCGCCATATTAAGGGCTGTTCCAAAGCAACGAGTGAGGACCAAGCCCCCAGGAAGTGCGCCGGACTCAGATGAAAATATTTGTGGTGGCCAAACGGCGGTACTACACTTCCGTTTGGTTGCCAGGCCCGGAAACACTTTTTCCCATTGACTTACATGGGGAAAGAGTGGTCTGTAAATCGTTGGATAATTTTTTTTAAACTAAATAAACTACCCAGTATGAACACTTGTATAGCCCTTATTAAAAACATTCGTTCCTCAAGTTGTAAAAATGTGCTAATAACGTTATTCTGAGAGTTATTTCCCTCTGCATTATGAACGCGCATCTAACCCACGGGACCGCGCCGCCCGGCACATTCATGTTACGTGTTCAGCATGGTCCCGACCAATCAGAGCACACTGTGCTCACAGGGAGGGTGGGGGCTGGAGCTATTGGAGCTACAACGAGCCGTTAAAGGCAGAGAGTGAAATTCAGTGAATACAATACACGTAGTTTACAGAGATGCTGTTTGAGAAACCAATGTGAGTTGCGTTTATCTTTACCCATGGATAAGAACGGACCCATATCGTCTTACTGCCACCCCACGGAGCTGTAATAATGGATATATTGCACATGTTTGCTGTAATTCATTATCATACTACATGGGCTGTATGATTAAATCTTGTACTGTAAATGTTGTATTAAATAAAGTTAGCCTTATTATTATTATTATTATTATTAATATATATATATATATATATATATATATATATATATATATACACAGTGCAATAATTATTTCATGCTAAATGAAGCTCTGTTGCTTGGATATCACTAGATCCTGTTACAGCGTAATATAAGTACATAACGATTGATGTACATTAGCATAATGACTAGCTAGCCGCTAGCTGCTAACTGCCGCCTCGTTAATATCAAATCCATCATAATAACAAATCATTACCATGCGGTCATGAACGCACGGTGCTGTTACGTGTACACAAATTGACGTGCTTGATGTGAACGAGCATTTTGGTTAAAGTTGCGCATGCGCTATGAGCGCACATACGGGTACTTCTCAGGCATGCCGGGTAATCTGTGACGTTTCGCTCTCTCAAAAGTTGGGCCATTTTATCCATGGATTATAAGAACTGGATACAGCGTGGGAGGCGGGGCCTCATTCATTCCTATGAGAGTTGCTCATTAGCGCATGATGATAAAATGGCCCAACTTTTGAGAGAGCGAAACGTCACAGATTACCCGGTGCCTGAGAAGTACCCGTATGTGCGCTCATAGCGCATGCGCAACTTTAACCAAAATGCTCATTCACATCAAGCACGTCAATTTGCGTACACGTAACAGCACCGTGCGTTCATGACAGCATGGTAATGGTTTGTTATTATGATGGATTTGATATTAACGAGGCAGCAGTTAGCAGCTAGCGGCTAGCTAGTCATTATGCTAATGTACACATCAATCGTTATGTACTTATATAACGCACAGGATCTAGTGATATCCAACAGAGTTTCATTTAGCATGAAAGAATTATTGCACTGTATATATATATAGTGCAATAAGCTATAAGGCGATATGGGTCCGTTCTTATTGTGCATCCATGGGTAAAGATAAACACATGTAGTGCTGAACACGTAACATGAACGTGCCGGGCGGCGCGGTCCCGTGGGTTAGATGCACGTTCATAATGCAGAGGGAAATAACTCTCAGAATAACGTTATTAGCACATTTTTACAACTTGAGGAAAGAATGTTTTTAATAAGGGCTATACAAGTGTTCATACTGGGTAGTTTATTTAGTTTAAAAAAAATTATCCAACGAGTTACAGACCACTCTTTCCTCATGTAAGTCAATGGGAAAAAGTGTTTCCGGGCCTGGCAACCAAACGGAAGTGTAGTTCCGCCGTTAGCCACCACGAATATTTTCATCTGTGTCCGGCGCACTTCCTGGGGACTTGATTTTATCATCATGCGCTAATGAGCAACTCTCATAGGAATGAATGAGGCCCCGCCTCCCATGCTGTATCCAGTTCTTATTATACATCCATGGTGTGGAGCGGTGTGGAGGGGGAGTGGGCTATCAAGCCCTCAAACAGCGAGTCTGCAGCGATGCTTACTTGAGACCGGTCTCTACCTGACCGGAGTCACGCTGTGTGTGTCCGTCGGGAAACAAGCTGTTAAAAAGTAGTTCCAGCAAACATCCATTGATAAACTACGATGTTAACAACCTCATGATAACCTCATATGTTTTTAACTTAGGATCACCTGTGTTTAGTCTAGAAAAAGGTAAACATGTGCATTTTATTATAAAGCTTGTGTATATTTACAGACCGTTGCAAAAACTAAGAAGCTTATAAACATCAGGTTTAAAACTAAAAGAGCTTTGAAACACAATGAAAGATGTTTGGAGTTTTATTTGAGTTTTTAATTTAAACTTTTTGTCTAATAGATGCTGATTTGAAACCGTTGTTACATACAGTTACGGCATTTCCTGTTTCTGCCGGAGAGAGGGGAGGCCGTCCCAAAGCTTGCTGCTGTATTTACTCCCTCCATCTGACAGGAGGGAGCCTCGTTGAGCTGCGAGTGTGGCTACAGACGGAGTTCACTCCATCACGGAGGGGTAGGGTCGAGGGAGTGGTTTGGGATTGGGCCTAAATAGCAAATTCTGCTTCGTAGTACAGGCCACTGGTGCCGCAGAGATTTCATAAAGTGAAGGAGGTTTTCCTTCTATAAAACAGCTGTGGGCAGCAGATACTGTGAGAGTCACAGACATGAATTCATAGATCAAAGCAGACTGGTTTACTCTCCTGTTTTGCCAATCCGGTGCTTAAACAAATAGCTCTAAACCCCTGGCCAAAATGTTCCGAAATGAAGTCTGAGTTTGAAATGTATCTCAAATAACGTATGCACTGCCATTTCTCCACATAAACATAACAGTCTGCAATGAAACGGTTGTCTCCTCTGTGCTCCACTTCCTACTTGGTGCACCGGTAACTTTCTTGTGCGAACGAGAAACTAACTAAATACTTTCTCGTTCGCACGAAATACTTTCTCGTTCGCACAAAATACTATCTTGTGCGCACTAAATAGTATTTTGCGCGAACGAGAAAGTATATCGTGCGCAAAAGATCGTTTTTTTTCTCTCAATGAACTAAAGGTTCTGTAGGAATCAAAGCTGAACTGTATAACATAAAAAGGCACACATGCTGTAAACCAAACCCCAGAATTTTTAGAAATACCAACATATAAACTACGCATTCTGGTACACTCTGAGAAGAAAATAAATAAATCTATTACTACGACATATTAATTATATTTTATGCCATTGTTTGTTTTTCACTTTGTTCTGAAGCCGAACTTGCTGCTCCTCACAGAGAGAAGAGTAAAGAGGAGACTCTCTGAGTCTGTGTGAATTACTTTAAATTGTGGGTAAGGGTAGATAGCCCCCATTGTTCTGTGACCTGTCAATCATCAAAACGGAGGTCATATTTCATTATGTGTTCATTTGTATCTGAAGTTGTACCCATGGATGTATAAAGAATAGTTATACCGCAAAGTTATTCTCCGTGGGGACTTCCGGCAACAATCTTGATTCTGATTGGCCAGAAGACTCGAAAAAACATCAGCAAAGATGTTTTATTGAGAAGATGATCACTACGTGACAGAAGTTTTCAAAACCGTTTATGGTCTCCGGTACTTCCAGTCCAACGCCTACTGCATGCACAGCGTTAGAACATCGGGCCTTCAAAATACAAGTTTGACTTTTTTCACTCACACATCCGCGACCACCAGTTGAAAACCACTGCTCTAACATGACATCTGCGCTTGAACAAAATCCATGTCTCAGTTATCCAGTTGTATAATTACTGTTTCCCAAAAACATGTAGTTTTCCGTTCGCAATAAGACAGTTCTTCATAAACAGTATACTGTTAATGAATTCACTTCAATTTATCAGGAATCCTTTCTGTTTTTCAGATTCTTCCCTCACCCTGTAAGCATTCCAGAATTCAAGGTTACATATGGTGAGTAATTGATGGGTTAAGCATTTCTTTGAAAATAACTTATTTTGTATCGCACTCACAAGAACTATTATTTTTTAATTCATTGCTAACAATCTTTTTTTCCGATCCCTGATAGATACAGAAGTGTGAGCTTGAATGAGAATAAGCTGTGTATTCTCCTCCCTTCTAATCTGGTACATAAGCTCCTCCATTACAAAGCTCTCCCCTAAAACAGCACCAACGCATTGTCTCTGCTACTACTGCATGACGCCTTGTTTCTCACAGAGTTCGAAAAAAAAAACTCTTTATCCTCCAAATGTAGATACATATTTAATTTATTCCGGCAATAACTACTGAGGCATAAGGAACCTTCTTGATCAAAATGTCAAGTTAATGAAGCTGTTTGAACAAAACCAATCTGTCATAAGTGGCTTTGCAGTGGAGTGACACGAGAGAATACAAAAAACAAAGCACAAGAAACAAAGCTTAAATCCATTAACATGCTCACGAATGTCAGGACGCGCCAACCATTCGTGCCAACCATTCGTGTCAAAAAACAACCCCCCCCCCGAGGAGCAATTAAGACTGCTCTGCTGCAAAGTGTGTCTCAGAGCAGGTGACACTTCAGGACTTCACTAAATGTGTTAATATTATGCACCAACTTGAAACAAAGTAGTTATTTATATTCTAGTTTAGTACAAATGTGTGGAAAAATAGGGTGCAACAGTATATTCATCCCGATTCAGATGGACGTGCAAATTTGGTA
This sequence comes from Pogonophryne albipinna, assembly GCA_028583405.1. Classification (NCBI taxonomy): domain Eukaryota; kingdom Metazoa; phylum Chordata; class Actinopteri; order Perciformes; family Artedidraconidae; genus Pogonophryne; species Pogonophryne albipinna. The sequence goes on along the minus strand of CM053258.1, from coordinate 30,205,029 downwards.
TACTTTATGAGTTCCTTTTGAATGTCTTTTGAATGCCCTATGGTCTCCTTTATGAACAAAACATTTGCAGGTTATGGCAAACAAACTATGGTTAGTGCGATGTTAAGGTTAGGCAACTTAAACAATAAACACCAAGATCACGGCTAAGGATAATAAAAAGGCAAACGCACATCTCTGATAGGACTCCAAGCCTAGGGCACATGACCTCCTGCAATGTCACAGAGCGTAACTAACTAAATTGAGTTGAATCCTACTTAAAGGAGAGCTTTATTTCTACAGGAAATTACAATTTGGGCAAAAACTAATATGATATGCAAAGTTCCTCAGGGATCCATCCTGGGCCTTCTTTTACATTCTCCCATTTGGTCTTCAACCTTCACAAGTTCTCCCACACCACACCACTCCCTCTCTCCCTCCACTGGCTGTCAGTGGATGCAATCATCTGCTTCAAGGCACTGGTGCTGGCCTACCGAGCTGTGAAGGGAACAGCTCCTTCCTACATCCAGGCCTTGGTTAAACCATACACTCCAGCACGTGCACTACGTTCGGCGTCAGCCAATCGGCTTGATACTCCAACTGAAAACACATCTATTTCCACTCTACCTTGGCAATTAAGTTATTGCTGAAAAGAAACCACAAAAACCACGAAGCACTTGTTGAGTTAATTTAGGCCATGTCATTGATTCACCAGCACTTACTATGGTTATGATCTTGTTTGAATTGAATATACAGAGTCAGAACTAAACATGGAGAAGCAGCTTTCAGTTAATATGTTACATATCAGAAACAAACTACCAGAAAACTGCAAATCTCACTTATATTAAATCCAGGCTGAAGACTTTACTGTTTCCTGCTGCTTTTGATTTAATCAATTAACTATTTGAATCTTACCCCGCACTGTAACTTATATTCTTGTATTTTATTCCTGTCTAATTATATTTTAGGTTGTCTTATTTGTATGTTTTTACTCACTGTATTATTATAAACGTAATCATATTGTGCTGCCCCTTTAAGAGGGCCTGCAAAGGGTTTTGGGTTTTGCACTGTGTGTCCATAAATGCTTGCCGTAGTTTCCTGTTTCTGGCTGTCTATGGAGCACATGGGTTGTTTCCTGTCAACTAAATCCTTGCTCAAATCCTAGGGTCTTTATGTCTTTTTACAAAATGGAAATGAAAATGGAAAGGAAAATGGAACTTAATCAGTAAACATCCAAAACTGAGCTGCTGTCTCCTGGGTGTTTATTTCCGTGTTAAGCTATCTGCCAAGCCTGCAATCCGAAAAGTATTCTTGCGAGGGCAGAATAGTAAAAAGACACACGCCTGTAGGATTTGCCACAGAAGATGGGATACCAGTAGAAACAACCGCATTCTTCTGTCATTAAAGCTACAGTCTACATGATGGCAGACAAGAAGGATGAGTGGGAAACACCATCACAATGCTCCAACACCTCACGTTCAAGCCGCATGTCCTCAGTCAACACCATGGCAGCTAGAGCTCGTGCAAAAGCAGAGGCTGCACGTGTCCAAGCCTCTTTTGCACAAAGAGAAGCTGACATGATTCAAAAGAAAGCTGAGCTTAAAGCTAGTCTCAACACATTGCGGCTAGAAAGTGCTGCTGCAGTTGCCATCGCTGAAGCTGAAGTTCTCGAAGCAGCTGCTGAGGATGCATATGGAGATCCAGATCGTGCAAGCCTAAAGAGTGCGTACTCTGAGTGGTACAAGGGGAATCCAGCACCTGACTCTCACCAAGACTCAAAGCTACAACAACCCATACCCACACCGGGGCGCCTGCACGCAATGGACGACGGTGAGCAAGCTAAAGGCTACATGGGAAGAGGTGCTGTGCAGCCACGTGGGGTCATTGAAGGTGGATTTCCTAAACTACCTGCTCAACATGCACACAATCAGGAGCGAGATGCCAGCCAGATATATAGCCCTGCTGAAGGTCCATCCAGAAACATCTACAGTCATCATGGGCAGTCACACGCAGCAAGACCATCCAGTCATGTTCAGCAACCTGCTCAGCCACATGCAGATGTTTCACCCAGAGCCAATGAGTCTCATTCATCAGCTACAGCAGATTTGGCCAAATATTTAATACGTCGGGAAATGGTTAGCTCCAGGCTATTGCAGTTTGATGACCAGCCGGAAAACTATTGGGCCTGGAAAGCATCATTCCTCAGTTCCACAGAGGGCTTGAACCTGTCATCAAGAGAAGAGCTCGACCTCCTGTGTAAATGGCTTGGACCGAAATCCTCTGAACATGCAAAGAGAATCAGATCGGTTCACATCCATAATGCGAAAGCAGGTGTCAATATGCTATGGCAAAGGTTGGAAGATTGTTATGGGTCACCTGAAGCAATAGAAAATGCACTCCTCAAAAAAGTCGATGATTTCCCAAAAATCAACAACAGAGAAAATCAAAAGTTAAGGGAGCTGAGAGACATTCTTCTGGAACTTGAAGCCGCCAAGACAGATGGATTTCTATCTGGTCTGAGCTACCTAGACACATCCCGTGGCATCACTCCCATCGTCCAAAAGCTGCCATATTCCCTGCATGACAAGTGGGTCTCTCTAGCATCACGTTATAAAGAAACACACAGAGTATCGTATCCACCATTCTTTATCTTTGCAAAGTATGTTTGTGACCAGGCCAAGATACTCAATGATCCAAGCTTTGCCCAGCTCACAGGTGGTCCGAGTATAAGCAAGACTGAGAAGCTTTTCAAACCCAACATGAGAACGCCACTCTCTGTAAGGAGGACAGAGGTCTCAGCAGACTTTGATAACAGCTATGAAAGCATAGCAGAAAAAAGAGCAGTCGACCCAAATAAGCAATGTCCACTCCACCACAAACCACACCCTCTCAGGAATTGCCGTGGTTTCAGGTATACATCTCTGGATGAGAGAAAAGCCTATCTTAAGGATTCAAACATTTGCTTTTGGTGCTGTGCATCAACCAGCCACCAAGCCAAAGACTGTGACAAAAAGGTTCAGTGCAGAGAGTGCAACAGTGACCACCACCCTACTGCACTACATCCAGGACCGGCTCCATGGACAACAGGGGCCGCCGTAACCTCAAGATATCAAGGCGGGGAGCAAGACGAATCTCCTCCTTTCGCTGTCACGTCAAAATGCACTGACATCTGTGGGACTGAAGTAAAGCCAAGATCATGCACCAAGATTTGTTTAGTCAGAGTGTATCCAGCAGGCCAGAGAGAGAGAGCTGTCAAAATGTATGTTGTCCTAGATGAGCAGAGCAATAAGTCCTTGGCAAAAACAGACTTTTTTGAACTCTTCAATGTTAATGATGGCACAGCATCCTACACCCTGAAGACATGTTCAGGAGTCTTTGAAACCTCAGGGCGGCGAGCAAACAACTACATCGTGGAGTCATTGGACGGCAAAACGTGTATTTCACTTCCCACTCTAATCGAATGTGATATGCTCCCAGATGACAAGTCTGAAATTCCCACGCCTGAGATCGCAAAACACTACACACATCTCAACCGGGTTGAGGACAAGATCCCTGCACTAGATTCTACTGCAGACATTCTCATACTGCTTGGCCGAGATATACCACAGGCACATAAAGTTCGGGAGCTGTGCAATGGACCCCACAACGCCCCGTATGCTCAACGCCTCGACCTAGGTTGGGTGATCATAGGAGAAGTCTGTCTTGGAAAAGCCCACAAACTAGACTGCATCAATGTCTACAGGACCAGTGTGCTGATAAATGGACGTACGTCTCTTTTTGACCCTTGCAATAACACTCTGCACATCAAAGAGAGAGTGGATACTCCAACTCTACACTACCATTTTCCAAGAGCTAAAGAGATGAACAATCTGTTCGATAAAACGGACAACCTTGGAAAAGGAGTTTTCCAGCGGACACCACATGATGACAAGGTTGCCATGTCTGTAGAAGACATAATCTTCCTGGAAATAATGGACAGAGAAGTCTTCATGGATGACTGAAATAGTTGGGTAGCACCTTTACCTTTCAGAGAACAAAGACGTAAACTCCCAAACAACAGAGCACAAGCTGTCCAGCGTCTCCTGACGTTACGCCACATGCTTCAAAAAAAGCCAGACATGAAGGAACATTTTATCACTTTCATGAGGAAGATCTTTGAGTCTGGTCATGCTGAACCAGCGCTCCCTCTCAGTGAAGAGCAAGAGTGTTGGTATCTACCAATCTTTGGAGTCTATCATCCACGCAAGCCAGGTCAGATTCGAGCGGTGTTCGACTCCAGTGCCAAGCAAGACGGCATCTCACTTAATGACGTTCTGTTGACTGGTCCAGATCTCAACAATACACTCTTGGGTGTCCTCACTCGCTTCCGTAAGGAACCTGTTGCTGTTGCTGTAGACATAGAGCAAATGTTCTACTGCTTCAAAGTTTGTGAGGAGCACCGCAACTTCTTACGTTTCCTATGGTTTGAGGACAATGACCCTGCCAAAAGAGTATCGCATGACAGTCCACGTGTTTGGCAATAGCCCCTCTCCAGCGGTTGCTATATACGGCTTAAGAAGAGCTGCCTGTCAAGACCAGGAGGAACAGGGAAAGGAGGCAAAGCGGTTCATCATGAGGAACTTTTATGTTGACGATGGACTCTCCTCTTTCCCTACTGACGACGAGGCCATTCATGTGCTGAAAAAATCAAGAGAAATATTAGCTGATTCAAACATTAGACTACACAAGGTAGCTTCAAACCACAGGAAAGTGATGGAAGCCTTGCCCCCGAGGAACGTGCTAAAGATCTGAAGGACCTTGAACTAGGAATAGATCCTCTCCCCCTGCAGAGGAGTTTAGGCCTCAGCTGGAACCTTGAAACTGATACATTCACCTTCCTTGTGTCCAGGGAAGAGAAGCCTTTTACTCGTCGTGGAGTGCTCTCAATAGTCAACAGCCTGTTTGATCCCTTGGGCTTTGTGGCTCCAATAACAGTGCAAGGCAAGGCTCTACTCAGAGAATTCTGTACGGAAAACTGTGAGTGGGATGAACCATTACCTGCCGAAAAAGAGACACAGTGGAAGTCTTGGAAAGTAGCACTTGAGCTACTTCAGATTCCCAGGACTTACTTACCTGTTTCTTTACTATCCACACAGTTCAAATAACTTTGTGTGTTTGCGGATGCATCCACTACAGCCATCTCTGCAGTGGCCTACCTCATAGCAATCGATAGTAAGGGACATGTTCACGTTGGATTCTGCATTGGAAAATCTAAACTAGCACCACGTCACACTCATACTGTGCCTCGTCTGGAACTTTGTGCAGCTGTGCTGGCAGTCAAACTATCTGAGCTGTTGGTAGAAGAGCTGGATATCAAAATTGACACACTGAAGTTCTACACAGACAGTAAAGTTATGTTGGGCTACATTCACAACAGCAACCGGAGGTTCTATGTGTACGTCGCCAACAGAGTTACACGCATACGAAAGTCAACCAGTCTCTGAAGTTGTTCTCCTTCTCAAAGGGACTTAGTGGTACATTATACCAAGCGGGGAGTGTGCTGCCCCTTTAAGAGGGCCTGCAAAGGGTTTTGGGTTTTGCACTGTGTGTCCATAAATGCTTGCCGTAGTTTCCGGCTGTCTATGGAGCACATGGGTTGTTTCCTGTCAACTAAATCCTTGCTCAAATCCTAGGGTCTTTATGTCTTTTTACAAAATGGAAATGAAAATGAAAATGGAAATGAAAATGGAACTTAATCAGTAAACATCCAAAACTGAGCTGCTGTCTCCTGGGTGTTTATTTCCGTGTTAAGCTATCTGCCAAGCCTGCAATCCGAAAAGTATTCTTGCGAGGGCAGAATACATATTGCTTTAAATGCTTTTTTGTTTTTTTAAAGCACTTTGAGTTACATTTTGTTGAAATACCAACAAAGAAATATGTATAGACATTATAGAAATACCTCTGAAGTGTTTTAACAATCATAATCAGCCCTTGACCTTGAAGAGGTTATGATATAGATGAATTATGTTGAAGAGTCATACTTCGCAAGTAAGTAACTGCTAAACTACAAATAGTGAAATGGAAGAAAACCGGACTGTCGAAGCAATATGCTTCACCCATTTCCATCAAGCATCTATTCCGGAGCTTGAACCTTGCTCTAATGTTCTTCCACATTGTGCCCGTGTCCCTGTACAAACAGGAGCAGGCTGCACAGCTCCATATGCAGCGGCAGATGGTTCCCCCCCTCCAGCAGCAGGCTGACATCCACACCATCTCTCTACAGGTCCGGGGCCTATCACTGCTGCCAGGTTGTGGGGGGGCGGGTGAGAGTCTGTGGGTGAATCAGTCATCACTGCATCACACCGACGACCAGAGGGGGAGTTCGGAGTGTAGTCTGTGCTGGGCTTTTACACATTTTAACATCATGCTGATTTATTTTCTTGCCTTTCAACATAATCTGATACATAAATCAAAATTCAAACATGAGAAATATCAATGTGAGTTACGAAACACTGTTTTAAAACTGCAAACTGAGATCCACGATACCAACTTCTGTTTGAGTATAACAAGGATCTAAATCTGGAAAAACTACCAACTAACTTCTTACTGAAAAGGTCAGGTATTTAATAAAACTTAGGCAATTCTGCACAAGGATCACAATGGTATACAGGGCAAACAAGCAAAGCCATTGTTCTGTACTACAAGAAGTCTCTTATCCAATGAGAGTGGGGCACACAGGTGACCAGCCTCAGAATGACTCATGCTGAATCTGGCCACAATGTTTGATAATTTGAGCAAAAAGATGCATTTGAAAGTTCAAGTATTGATCCAAATACAGTGATGTATGCGTGTGGCGCAGTGTTGGTGTTGGGATCAAGGGGTCACAGGTTCAAACCCCACGTCGTTGTGTCACTGAGACTCTTCACCCCAAATTGCTCCTGTGGGGATTGCCCACAGTATTGAGTATGTAAGTCGCTTTGGATAAAAGCGTCTAACATGTAACATAATGTATTCAAACAAAAAATAAGTGTACAGTATGACACGTTTTGTTCAGGTTGAATATCCTTTTGATTTAGTTTTAGTTAGTATTTTTAACTAAATTACTTTCATATTTATTTTGATATTTGAGTTCTCCTCAAAGTTCAGACTACATTTTTTCAAATGATCAAAACGTTGGATTTAGCTCCAATTAATACTAACGTAATACAAGAAGGATACTATCCATGATGCCATCGATTAATATTAAAACCAAATGTGTTGATAAACACATATCTGTTTTTGCAGAATTCAGTAAATCAAGAACCTGAAAATCGAAGTATGATTAGCCTGAGTGTAGATAAATCCTCAAGACCTCGTGATTCATTCAGCAATATTTCTCACAATATACAAGGATTTCTAAAAGAATACCTCAGTATTGAATAAAATACCTGGTTTTTGTGATGTTTTTTTTTCATGTCATATTGTATGCTGACTATGCATTGCAAACACAGATAAAATGCATGGAAAGGTAATTATTTAAAGAGTGATAAAGCATAATACATATCCTGAGGTCTTTATTTCCCTGTGCACATATTTCTAACTATAACACTCACATCTGTAATATACCCAGGTGTGGCTCTTTTTTTATTCAGAATGTGAAGGGTGATAATGGAGATTGGGTTAAAAGCAGATAAGGATTTGCGGTGAAGCTACAAGCCCTTACTGAGTGAGGTAGATCTCTAAAAGGAGGATATCTTTGCTTTATAAAATCAGCTCTGGTCCGTACGGGAGCTAACACCCCCAGCTTTGTCTGACAAACACTTCTCCCAGCCCTGCTCACATGGGTGGCATCTGGGATCAACCAATTGTTATTCACTGCAGATGGAAACACCTTAGTTGTGTTAGTGAATACATCTCAGGTACGGAGGATCAAACCACAAGGACTCGCCGACCTTGCAACAGGAATGAAGCAGAGATAAAGACTCATTGTCTTTGTGGTAGGACATGCTAGAGAACGAGCTGCCTCTCTGGATGTTGGACACATCTATCTGGGCGTAGAGCAATCACTGACTGTCCAATGATTAACACAAAGATGAGACAGTGTTCTCCCATCCTCTTTGCTCTTATGGGATCCTCTGAGCCTGTGGACAGGTGTGCAGCCGTAATGACTGACCGCACTGCTCACCTTGATCCTCACGACTCCGGTAAGGCTAAACATAGCGCCTCTCGTTTTTACTTGATCCTGAGCTGCCAGGCTTCTCTGAGGGATCAACACACAGCAAGTTTTTTGACAAGTGGAACAGGAAGCTTCTCCAGATATGAGCTGTAGATTGTTGCTTCAGGCGCTGCATGAGAGAACACTTTTCACCTCAGTCAGTTTGTGCCAGGTAATCAACAAGGTAACCGGTCTGGGAAGATATTGAAAAACTGCGTGGAAATTGTGTTATTACGGTGGCCGAAAGCTGCAACGGCCCAAAACACTTCCATCAGGAGACACACACTGCAGTTAAACAAAGTATGCAAATAAAAAACACAATTTTGCCAAAGCACAAATAACTAAACATCCTTACCAACTTGACAACATATGCTCTGAAAACATTCACCAATTTGACGAAACATATGCATTTGCTAAGAGCACTTCATAAATAAAACACTGCAATAAGCTCACAACACAACAGAAACAGGGATACACAAAGTGATGCACGCAGCTGGGCCCGGAGTGCTTGGCCAACTGTACTGTTGGACAAGTCTGCTTCATAACTGTAAGTATTTCGTCAGTATATTTAAAATGACCGGGTAAGCTACGTAAACTAGCTAGCTTCCAGCAAATCTGCAATAATATGGGAAGGAATCATGTGATCACGTTGTTAAAATAAGCCAATAAAACATTTTGGGTACGTTTCCAAAAACAGTGACAGTAGGCCCACGTTTTGAGCTTCTTAGCGTTTTTCAATTTGCAGCATTTATTTTGTGCAGCGCATTTAGTAAACGCTGCTCATGAGAGAGAGAGAGAGAGAGAGAGAGAGAGAGAGAGAGAGAGAGAGAGAGAGAGAGAGAGAGAGAGAGAGAGAGAGAGAGAGAGAGAGAGAGAGAGAGAGAGAGAGAGAGAGAGAGAGAGAGAGAGAGAGAGAGAGAGAGAGAGAGAGAGAGGTGCATGGTCGAGCGACAGTGTGAGAACGTGTGTTTGTGAAACGAGGAAGCAGAAAAACAGAGGTCTGTGATGTTATTTGTGAAACAGAAGAACAGCTAAATAAATGCAACGGCCTCCCAAGAAGAGCTCGCCTCTCTCCAGTCATTTAAGCTAAAGTGGGTTATTGAACCTGAAGCTTGTTGCTTCGACCCTCCTCAACTACGGTCTGGGAGCCGACAGGAAAGTTCAACACACAGATGGCCAGTCCGCCCCTTTGTAGCATATTATTTCTATGAGAGATGAGCAGATCGCCACTGGGCTTTCAACTGAAGACACAGCCACGCAAAAACTGCGGCATTTGTTCAGCTCCTTATGGGCACTGCAATTAGTGAAGTGCTTTCCTCCGTGTTGAAACGATCAGCACTGCACCACGGAGGAAAGCGGCAGAAAGTCACCTGGAGTTAAAGAGAGCGGGGCTGCGCTGTGTGCATGGCTTCCTTCTGCAGGTAACGGGGAGACGGGCTCTGGCAGCGGTCTCGCTCAGGATCAGAAAATACAATTTAAATATTTTTGCAGACTTATTCCACTAATTCCTAGTGTGCCACTGGTTACGGTGCCGTGTGCCAATGCTGGCACTCGTTCCAGGGGTTGCCGACCCCTGGTGTAGTGGATGCTATCCCCTCAATGTTAAATGAGGCTATACTTCCGGGTCTTAATGCTGGGTTAATCCAGGCCGATAACAGGTCCGCCAGTTAGTCAGATTAACACTACACTGCTGTTTGCAATCTGGTATTATACGCTGAAAAACGTAATCTCCCTGCCATCTTCGCAATTTGTTTTCCACTGATGCCTGCCATGCTATAAATATCCACTCTCTCTTTACACTTAATTGAAATGGCTTCACAGACATTTCAAATGTGAGGTGTTTACCTGGTTGCTTGCTTTCTTTATTGTCCTCATAGCAGCTATAAAGTGTAGAGTGGTGTTTCTTCATAACACGCATTTGTAAATGTCTTCCCAGGATCCACTTGTATTTACAATGTAATTTGTCTTCAGCCTTCCTAATTTCTCCCACACTACACCTCTCCTCCGCTCCCTTCAGGACGGGGTTGCTGTGGGTGGAGTTAAAATACAGTCAACTTGAACACAATAGACCACAGTTTCCTGCTGGCTAACAACTTTCCCAATAACAATGACTTTCCTAAATGTTATGGTAATTCAAACCATACCCCACATGTCCCTTAACCTGAGCCAGGAAGGCAAGGCAAGGCACGTTTATGTATATAGCACCTTTCAACGCAAGGCAATTCAAAGTGCTTTACAAATATGAAAGACATTAAGAAAATGGCATTTAAAAACAGTCATTAAAAAGCAAAGATAGTCAAATAAACATTAAAAGAAAAAAATACTTGAATAAAAGTTACAGTGCAGTTTAAGATGTTAATAGTTCAATTAAAAGCAGCGACAAAAAGAAAAGTCTTCAGCCTGGATTAAAAGTAGTCAGAGTTGCAGCGGACCTGCAGGTTTCTGGGAGTTTGTTTCAGATATTTGGAGCATAATAACTGAACGCTGCTTTTCCATGTTTAGTTCTGACTCTGGGGACAGAAAGCTGACCAGTCCCTGAAGACCTGAGAGATCTGGATGGTTCATAATTTAGCAGGAGGTCAGAAATGTATTTTGGGCCTAAACCATTCAAAGCTTTATAAACCAGCAGCAGTATTTTGAAATCTATTCTTTGACACACAGGAAGCCAGTGTAAAGACTTCAGAACAGGAGTGATGTGATCCACTTTCTTAGTGTTAGTGAGGACTCGAGCAGCAGCGTTCTGAATCAGCTGCAGCTTTCTAATAGATTTTTTAGTGAGACCTGTAAAGACACCATTACAGTAGTCCAGTCTACTGAAGATAAAAGCATGGACAAGTCTTTCCAAATCCTGCTGTGACATTAGTCTTTTAATCCTAGATATATTCTTTAGGTGATAGTAGGCTGATTTAGTAACTGTTTTAATGTGACTGTTGAAACTCAGGTCATAGTCCATGACTACACCTAGATTTCTGGCTTTATCTGTTGTTTTGAACATTGCAGACTGAAGCTCAGCGCTAACTTTTATACGTTCTGCCTTGGCTCCAAAAACCATTACCTCAGTTTTATCTTTGTTTAATTGGAGAAAGTTCTGACACATCCAGTCATTGATTTGTTCAATGCACTTACTCAGTGTTTGAATTGGAGCATAGTCTCCTGGTGAAATGGTTACGTACATTTGTGTGTCATCCGCATAGCTATGGTAACTTATGTTGTTGTTTTTCATTATCTGAGCCAGTGGTAGCATGTAGACGTTAAAGAGAAGAGGCCCCAAGATGGAGCCTTGAGGTACCCCACATGTCATGTTTGTCAACTCAGTTGTGTATTTACCTATAGTCCTTTAAGTAGGATTCAAACCAATTTAGAACTGTTTCAGAAAGTCCCACCCAGTTCTCCAGTAGGTCTAGTAATATGTTGTGGTCAACAGTGTCAAACCCAGCACTGAGATCTAATAATACTAACACTGAAGTTTTGCCACTGTCTGTGTTTAAGTGGATGTCATTGAAGACCTTTTCAAGAGCAGTCTCAGTGCTGTGGTTTGGAGGAAAGCCTGACTGGAACACATCGAAACAGTTATTTAAATGCGAGAAATTACTCAACTGTTGAAAAACAACTTTTTCAATGATTTTACCTAGAAATGGCAGGTTTGAAATGGGCCTGTAATTTTTCATTCCTGAAGCATCTAGATTATTCTTTTTTAAGAGCGGTTTAATGACTGCAGTTTTCAGGGCCTGTGGAAAAATAGACTTGTTTATTATATGAAGTAGACAGGGTTGGGTTGTAACGGAATACATGTAACGGCGTTACGTAATCAGAATACAAAAATCAAGTAACTGTATTCAGCTCGCGTTACATTTGAAAAACGAGTAATCTGATTACAGTTACTTTCGTAAACCTGAAGTGAATACATTTTGGATTACTTATTGGAATTATTGGTGGAAAGATTTCCTCACAACATTTAATATTCATTAGGAAAGGTAAAGCCGAATCATCACAGCGCACAAAACCTATTACCGCCGCAGATGGACCAAAAAAGCGTTTGAAAGAAAATTGCGGGTCCGCTCGCTCAGTGAAACAATAACAACGAAACATGGAGGAACAAAAGTCTGCTTTTAAATCGCGTGTGTGTGTGTGTGTGGTTAAAACACATCAGCCTGCGGTCGGTCTTTAGCCTTACTAATGATTATTTCTGAAGGTAAACACAGAGAAGGCGGTGCGTGAAAGGCGGTGCGTGAAAGGCGGTGCGTGAAAGGCGGTGCGTGCTCGTCTTCTCAGAGGCTGAGTTAACCCTCCCGCTGCCTCCTGGTGCTGCAGAGATTTCATGAAGTGAAGGAGGTGTTACTTCTAAAACAGCTGCGGGCAGCAGATACTGTGTGTGTCACTGACATGAATTCATAGATCAAGGCAGACTGGTGGACACACTCTCCTGTTTTGCCAATCCGGTGCTTAAACAAATATAGCTCTACACCCCTGGCCGAAATGTCCTTAAAATGAAGTCCGAGTTTGACATTTTAATTCATGTCCTGCCAACACTGGCAGGACAGAAGGCGACACGCCCGTTCTAAGCCGTGTCCCTCACTCCTCACATCCCAAGCTGCATCCCCAACAAGTGTATTATGTTGTTACATCGTTTCAGATGTGATGTTTCAGTTGTGCTCTTGATAAGCCATTAAAACAGTAAAAACACGTTCAGTTTCCTTTTGCTTTTTGTGTCTCCTGTTCACCAAAACATACCCATCTGTGATGGAAAAAGAAAGTAACCTAAAAGTAATCTGATTACGTTACTTTTTTAAGACACGTAACTGTAACTGTATTCGGATTACTTTCAGAGCCATGTAATCAGTAATCAGTAACTGATTACATTTACAAAGTAACCCTCCCTTGTGACAAGCTGTGGCTGACATGGAATCACTACTAAATTTGATAAACTCACACAAACGTTTGAACACTTCCTGTGTCTAAGCTGATTCACCGCTCTTAATCTATTACCTATCAACACAGATATCGGCAAAGCTACAGGCAGGCAGAGCCCCGGCATGTCCTGGAAAGAGTTGAGAGTGCCATACGCCCTTGAGCCTGGACCCAGCAGATATCAGTAAGAGTTTGTTGCGTTTTGTACACACACATCTTTATCAGGCTTCTGAGACTGCAGATGCTTTCTTGAAGGGGGGGAGGACGTTTTGGTCCGGATGATTGTGGTAGGCATGATGATGAAGATGGGGGAGAAGGTGCGCGTCTCTTCTTTGGTGATTCTGGTGGAAGAGTTTGTAACTGAACTAAAGTTTAGGTTTATTATAAAACAATGTTTATTCAAGTTGATTTGGCAGACATCAACATGAATATGTTAATAGTGGTGTTGAATAAAAAATGATTATTGATTTGATAATAATAAACCCTTTTTATTCTGCAACATTTTAAATTACAGGTCGGACTGAGTGTGTTCAAACACAAACCTTCTATTCACCACAGAAAGCTAAGTGTCCTTGTGGTGACAATCTGTACAAGGTCCGGACTTATTCAATTCCAAAGAGACATTTTTAATTTGGGAAAACTAGTTTCTCCCTATTGTGCAATTTCTAAAATAATCTGTTGCTGAGTGGTTGTGACACAGCCTTTTGCAACTAATATTAAGTTTAAAGAGAAGTTATTAGGTTCAACTTAATAATATTGCTTTTAACTAACCTAATACAGTTACGTGAATTTGTTGACATCAATTCAGTTTTTTCAGTGTATTCCCACCTACAGTATGAGAGAGAACAACTGCATTTAAAAAAGTAAAAAGCCTCATATCACGTATTTGCATTTTCTGTGACGGGACCGATACTCTTGGTTATCTCCTCCCATGCACAAACATATTCAACTGGAGTGTCCCAAAATATCTGTAGGACAATCGCAGGTAAACATCTACAATTCTAAACGCTTTCAAATGTATCTCTTGAGACTTTGGAGGGAGTAATGAGCTCTTGCTTTAGTATATTTGAGACCAACTAACTGCATGGTACAAGTGTTTGTCTACCGCTTTGTAATATATATAAATAAATAAAACTGCTCCACCAGCTAAACACTGCTCAAAGATTGTAGGTCAACTCTGTAAGAGACTCTATGAATCACCATAACAACATAGTGAGGCTGTCCAACACCATCATCTCCGACCCCAACATGGCCTGAACACTGGATATGAATTGTTTCCATCAAATCAGAGGAACAGGGTCCCACGATTTAATAAAGTCAGACTGAAGCACTCCTTTGTGAACCAGTCTATCCTGACATTAAATACAGAGCTAAATCCCAGGAGGCCGTCCCAAAACATGCATTTGCAGCCCAAATGTATCAGAGAGCAGACTCATTTCCAAATTGACTACGGACATGTTCATGTTTGTCTCCATTTTGAGACACATAAAGCCCTTAAGGCCGGAATCATTAGCTAACAACAAAATCAAACATCTACAGCTCTGGTTAATAATTCTGATTAATTGAAGAATGCTTTTAAGTGAATATGAAAAAAAGGATGAATAGTACAGAAGCCCAATAGATGCTATGAAAATAAAGGTGTGTCAGATTACCCTTTTCCACCAAGGTGGTTTTAAGCCTTTTCAAAGCGGGTGCTCGGTTGCAATCCTCTGTTGACAACGCTATGTTGCCAAACATCATTCAATTCAGTCAATTAAAACCAATAACAATGTATATTTTTAGAGCAACATGTATCAGCGGACCTTAACAGTAAGACAGTCTGATAGTGACTAACTTTTTTTTTTTTTTGTGGGAACCACTTGCATCGCAGCGACGTTAACCGCAACGTCATGATGTGGCTGAGCCCAGTGATACACAACTGTAATGCAGTGTATGAGACTCTAAGCTGGTTTCCTTCACACAGTCTAGGCATTGCTTCAGGATACACCTTTTGTTAACACCGTTTCCTAACCGGGCCAAAGGCTGTGAAGGAGAAGCAGCTTCTAAATTCATACTTGACCAGAGGTACTCAGGGTACAGAGTCTCTCTGCACTCTCAGATTGTGCACTTTAGCATAAAGAGACTCACATCTGTGTCTTGACTCTGCCAGTAAGCTGCTTAAGTCCAACTTTAGTGGCTGCCCCCGCCCCAGGTAGGGGCTCACAGTCGGTCAGACAAGGAACTTTAACAAACTGAGAGATATAGCAGAGCCTGAGCCAGGTTATACGAGTCAGGTCAGTGAATATTAGTTTTATCTTCTATAATTACATTTTAAAATAAGGGGCCTACATCTCACTATTTTAAACAGTGTCCTCCTGGGAACAATTTCAGCCTATATGTCACCTGGTTACAGAAAAATACTTCATGGTTTCAGTGACAATTTTATTTTTGAACCTGTGAAAATGCTGAAAGGTCAATAAACCAAACTTAACTAAACACAATCGGCTGCATATATAGTATAGAGACAGATCCGATTTCAATCCAATCGATTGATCAAGTATCATGTCTACTTGACATTGACATTATTTCTGATACATTTGGAAGAATTTTGGATTTCTCAAACTTGGGTGCAGTGAGTGCAAGCAAAGCAAAAGCGTTACACAACAAGATTTGTGAATCTAATCCACAGCTGCTCTGGAGAAAAGTCAGGGTTTTGCCTGCAATGAATAACTTGGACAGTGTTGTTTATTCAGTTAAATGTGCAGCGGCAGATAGAGACTGGAAGCGCCGGTGATGCTTATGAAGACATATGGTACGTTTCCCCTGGGACACACCTGCTCAAGCAGCACAATCTCCTCTAAGCAATGATTCTGCAACATCTTGTTTTTCTCCTGCTACTGCTGAATCTTAATCACTGTCTCTGAAATACGGACCGATGCTAAAGCATTCTAATAACCTTGCAATTAACATATATATTTTGGAGTCTGTACATCTGTTTTCGATCACCTGGCAGAGTGTAAGATTGAACGTCTGCATCTGAAATAACAGTCAGGGCCATTGGAGAGTTATTTTAATGTCAGTGGCATTAGTGACATCTTAACCTTGGCGTAAATGAACTAATCTAAGGGATGTTTTCAGTAAAAGTTGAATCTATTATCACAGATATAATATGACCATGTTCTCCTGCTGTATTGCTTTACTGAAGACTTAATGATTGACAACACATTTTGTCTGGTTTAACCTGTCAATAATCAACCAGGAAAAATATAATATGGTAGAATTGATCGTATGAATCAAGTGAGAAAAAGCAGACCAGTGTCTCTAAAATAATAAAATAAAGTTTTATAAATACTTGATGAAAGTTGGTTCACATTGGATGTTTAAATATGTTCACTGCTGTGCATTATTTCACTTTTTATTAGTCACTTGTTTGTAGAAAATAAGATGCAAAGATAACTTGAAATATATAGACATAAATAATCTGTGCAGTGTAAGCGTCAGAATTTTGAGTCAGACGGTGAAGTGTTCACCTTTAATAATAATCTGGCTAAAAAACCTCTTAATAATTGAGACCAGTAGAAGACGATCATGTTGAGATGAATGTGTAAGAGTGACACTATTAGTGAAGAGTAATGGGTATATTTGCTCGGCCACATTTAAAAAAAAATGTGCAGGAAAGTATTTACTTTTTTTCAATGAACTCCAGATGTGTCTTCACACACAGGCAACAAGTCTGTGGGAATATATTGTGTCAAGCTTTACTTGAAATACATTATGGTCTTATGTAACATTGTATAAATACTTATGTTGAATACACTGTTTTTAGTGACCACACTAGCTATCTTGTTAATTGGCTAACAGTTAACTGACGGCTTGAAGCACATTTATTGTGATTTAAGATGTTACTGCACTGTTAGTGTACAGTTGTATTATTATGATGCTGTGTTTATTGTATTTTTGTAACTCTGGCACAATAATTTCCTACAGGATAAATAAATTCTTATCTTATCTAATCTTATTTTATCTTATTGACTAATACATTATGAGCATTTTAATGCTTGGCCAGCTTGGTAATGTAGCAGTTAACTCACCTAACACAGTAGTTTGACAACCAGCCATGGAAGTATACATCACATCACTAGCTAATTTGTGAGGCCAGAATGGTGCCAGCTTCAATTTTGATACATTTAAAGTGGATTTAAAGTCCTGTTGCCATTTTAGTTGTAATTTTTAACTCTGCATTCCAAAATGTTATTTGCTAGCAAAGCACCTCTGGCCCCTGAGCAGCAGAGCACTTCAATGTCCGGCAGTGGCTCAGTCAGTAGGGGCTTGAATTGTGAGCCTTGGGTTGCCGGTTCAAGTCCCAGACCAGACCTAAATATGGAGTGTGGACTGCTACTTGGAGAGGTCCCAGTTCACCTCCTGGGCCCTGCCGTGGTGCCCTTGAGCAAGGCACCGGACAACCCCGTTCCCCCCCACTCCAATTGCCCCACGAGCGCTGTACAATAGCTGCCCACTGCTCCTAGTACTAGACTCCTAGTACTAGGATGGGTTAAAAGCAGAGAACACATTTCACTGTGTGCTCTGCATGTGTGACCATTACAGAGGGGTTCATCCCTACCATTCTATCTAACATCAGGGATTGTTCAAGGCTGCTGAACCTTTACAATTCCTCCACCTCATGTGAAGTTCCCTCAGAGTTGTTCCTAACCATCAAAGCTGTGTGGTTCAAGTCAGTCTGACACAAACTGAACTTTAAGAAAACCTGCCATTACCCAAAGACTCCAAAGACACCCAATGGCCTGACATGTATCATTTTAGGTAAAGGAAAGGTGGAGGGGTGTTAATTGCTTTAAAACACCAACAAGTGTCAGACTCATCAGAGATAATGGAGCCTACCATTTTGACTCAGTGGGGATGAAAAATAATCCTTAAAATTGCTGCCTACAAAATAACTCTTTATCCAGACGTTGGGCCCCACCTTCCTCCTATTCCTATGCTGCTTTTTGTTCTTTTCTTTTCTTTTTCACTTCTATAGACCAGAAGTGCAGAAAAGGCACATGTCTACCAGTAAGTACATGCAAATACCATGTGATTTATTAAAGAGTTCTTGCAAGAAAAATAGTGCCTTTGTAATCAGAATCCTTTGGAAATCAGAAGAGCAACGCTTTTTTAAGCCCACATTGGTGAATAAGATCAAAGAGTGCTTTCAAAGGTGCTGACCTACACACTGTTCACACTGTCTTTCATATGAGAGCGGAGATTGGAGGCAGGTACAGTGCGCAGCATGGGGAAACTGGTTATATCAGCACCCAGCTGCAGTCTGAGGAGAAGACCCCCCACAGCAGCACTGAGGACCTTCACATCTCTCTGCAGCTCCATCAGACCGGACGCTCATCACAAGACGCCATGTTCCCAGTTGTGTTCTTATGCTAAACACACTTCCCTCTCCGGAATATGAACGGCAAACAAATGCATTAGCCGCCCTTGAACGGTCCCCCACTGTTCAGTGTTTGAACATTGTAGTACTGCCAGTGCTAATCATCAGAGTGAAGCCTGAATGGGAGCACATTATCTGCACAGCAACAGCAACAAGACATACAAAAGAAAGCTGAAAGAAGCACAAGGCCTTTCCTTTTCTTAAAAGAGCAGCCTGGTTACAGACCTCTGGTCTCCCACCAACACTTCGTTATTAATAATTCTGCCGTTGTGCTGATTAAACAGCTGCGTCCCCGCTTGAAAAGAAACGGAGCCTTGTAGGCGGGATAAAGAAAGGGGACATAATCTTCCTGCACCGCTGCGGGACATTAGCCTGCGTACTGCGTAGCCTGCCCTGAAGTAGAAGTGATCCTTTCTAGTGCCTGACGAGTTTTAAGCTAATAGCCTATACAGTTATGGATATTAGAAAGTTATTGTCATTGAAGCAGGCGCCACAAGCTGCAGCAGCAGCAGTATCAGCAGCTGACAACAATGTCATCACCAGCAGTGAAGAAATGGATGATGTTTCAGGTTTGTGAATCTAATGGTGATATCTGCACTCTGGCTGACTGAGTAAGAAGTGAAAAAGAGTGATGTAACGTTAATGTTATAGCTAGTAAACATGGAGTAACCACACTAAGTATACCCTTATATGTTAGTATGTATACAGAACAGGCCCGGACTGGCCATCGGGAGGACCGGGAGGTTTCCCGATGGCCTGGCCTGTTAAGTGGCCTGCTGGCCTGAGGATTTTTTTTTTACACGTATTGTGAACGCAACGCTGCGCAAATGTGGGTCTGACTCTGCCTCACAGAGGGTGACTGGCTGTCTCCATGATGTGGCCTGCCGACATGGCCACTTTCATACAGATCATACACTAATGCCCTCGATTGGTCTCTGTGTGTCATTCAAGCTCGGGAGGGTGTGTGTGTATGTGTGGCGCGAGAGAGAGAAAGCGCGTGCACCGGTTACGTGTATTGTTGTTGTTAGCATCTGGTGCTAGCTTGCTGCGCTAACGGATATAAGGAGCTGTTTCAACAACAAGGTGGGGGGAGAGTCCTCTGCTGTCAGACTGAGAGATAACTACAGCTCAGGTGAGGTAAAGGACTCTCTGAGTGTTTAGAATCTAGATAGTTAACTTAGTCTAAGTTCTCAGTGGGTCTCAAACGGTTTGGTCACCATTTATGTAAACACATATTTCCATTTGAGGGGGGAGCGATTAGTAAAATATGCATGAATAATACAAATAAAATGTTAACTAGGTGAAAAAAGGTAAGATAAACTTTTAAAACTTGTTGAGAGCTAAAACTAGTCTTTGCTGCTGCCTCAAAGAGGAGAAGGGGGGAGAGGGGGGAGACAGGAGAGGCTGATTCAGGAGCACAGACACACTCACAACTATAAATGAACCAAAAACAAATAAATATATAAGTTTCAAAGTTTTTTCATATTGGATATGGTATGTTATTGGTTATGGCCATGTTCTTATGATTTTATGATTATTTAAATGTATACAGTTCTGTTTCATATGGGTGTAGTCTCTTTATTTCCCCCTCAAAATGCACCAGATTGATGCATTTAAGTCCAACATTTAAAAACAAATCTTACCGGGGGAGCATGCCCCCGGACCCCCCTATAGGGTTTGAGGTCCACCCCCACTTACAATATGTTCACATGAATAGGTTCCTAAATAGATTTGCACATTTTTTAAAATAATAACCCATCTCCATATGTTTATTATTGGGTAGTAGATTTCAACTAGGGCTATCACTATGGGCAGCAACGCTGTAGATATTGACAAATAAATCCAGCAAAATGGCACAAAAAACTGGTAGTGGCCTGGCTGGGTGTATAATTCCCGGCCTGACTTATTGTCCCAGTCCGGCCCTGATACAGAACATGACTAAAAATTATCCTAAGATGTAACGTTAAACCTTCATACCTCAGTCTACTTTTAAGACACTAAAATAACGTATTCCATTTTTTATTTTGTTTTTGCGCGTGGAATTATACCGGCTCTCGTTTCATTACACATAACGGAACTGACAGGCAACCCTCTGAATCAGACTCCGATTGGCTGTGACTGCATCAGAGTGTCCGATTCAGAAACGTGACTCTTACACATTTTTTACGTCACAACCAAAGATGGTGGATGAGAATAGATCTATAAAACGATAAGCAATGCGCCAGAATCAAGGTGAGACTATCCGCATCCTTTAAAACTCTACGCACATTTGTTTCACCTTAATAAGTAAACGACTGTTTGAGTGAGTTAAGGCATTAGTTTTCTTCATTAAAGGGTGTTAATGAGTGTTCTCCAGTGCCTTTTGTCCGCTTTAAGGTGTTATTAAGGTAGGGTTAATGTTGCTCTCACCAGATTGATGCTTTCAACTTCAATATTTAAAAAAAAAAATCTTCCCCGTGGGAGCATGCCCCCGGACCCCCCCAGGGGAGGCGACGACCCCCCTAAAGGATGTTCGGTCCACCCCCCACTTATACAAAATAGCACTGTACCCCTGCACCCCCCCCCCCAACAACTCCTGGGCTAAGCCCCGGATCTCCTACAATCCTAAATCCGCCACTGGCTTGAACTAATTGAAGAATAAATACTCAGGTGAGAACATAATAAAGAAATCAGGCTGTGTATCACCTAGTATTGCAGTTCAGTATATCATGATGGTTTTAAAAACTTTAGAATGTGCAGCATTTAGGATGTCTCCTTTAGGGTGCTAATATCATTTATTTGTAGGTCTATGTCAAAGGTGCACAATCCCACACTTGCTGTAACAGCTACACCACTGAAAGATGGTACATTATAAATGATTACCTCTAAAGTAAGTAAGACAGACTGTTGGGGTTTGTATATATCCTGTGAATATGGGGCTAGCAGTGAGGCTTACCATTTTGGAATAATGTACTAAACAAAACTCACATTCAATGTTTTTATCCTGTAGATTCCCTGTGGCTTTACTGCTTTGAAGCCCAAAAAAGCACTTAATCTTAAAATGTATACTACCCTCGCACAACAACCAGGAAGAGGATTATCTCGTTGCAGAGAGATCCCACCAGTTCTGCCTTCTGCCCACCTCTTGTATAACATCAAACTGTAGTTAACATGAACAATGTATAACATTTTCTCCATAGAGGCAAGTATTGAAATGGAGAATGTTTAATAAGCCGGTAGATCACCATGTGTATCCTGTTGGCCCTGTCACTGTTCGCTACAGCACGCTTTGAAAGCCATAAAATGTACAACTTGCTAGAGTAATTGAATCATTAGTACTGATCAATAATCATATTACCATCCTCTCTCCTTCTACTTGATATATCGCAGTCATTTTGCAATGCAAGGCAGTACATCAGCGGTATGAGTACAATGTAACAATGAGAGTGTTTGGCTCCGTGCAGCATCCTGACGTGTTCTGTGCTGTGGGATTGCAACAGAAATGGGTTCATGTTAAAGATACGGCATCTGTTTTCCTTATGGATGCATGAAGAGGACGCAGCGTGGAGGCGTTGTCCTGTTCATTCCTATGAAAGCCTACACTGAATAAACTGAAACGCTGACTTTAATTTAATGCAACATGTGCACTTGCCTTTTTGGTGCCTCCAATCTGTGGCAGTATTATAATAAAAATAATATATTTTATTTATCAAGCGCTTTGACAAGTGCTCAAAAACGCCAAGTCCCAAACCAAATCTAGCTCACATAACAACTTGTAACACTGGTACACAACATTAATCACAAAAACAAACACATTTAAAGCAAATATTAGTCTTGTAAAATATGTTGACAAAAATATTTTTCGTAACCCCCCTAAAACGCACACAATTTGTTATCTGCAATTGTACAATGTTAACTTTATAGTTCTTTAAAAACCTAGTACAGCATCAACATCTGCAGCTCTAAAAGAACATCCAAATGATTCAAACAAATGACATCACGTCCAGTCTTGACTCAGAGGAATAAGAACTTGTGATTCGCCTTTAAGCACATTCGACATCTTTCATCCCAAAACATACACTGATTTACAGACGTATCTTTCCCAATGTAAGTCAATAGGAAAAAGTATTTTTGGGACATTGTGGACGGACACTGAGTGTAGTACTACCATTTGGCGACCATGAACATGTATTTCACTTCCTGGGGGCTGGGTTTTTCCCACCTTAAGGGGAAGTAGTTAGGAAATGTGCTTATAATGAGGCTCTCGGTTGGTGACACCCCGCTGCCACAGAGCTGGAGCGCACCAGGCACGATGAGAGCAATGAAACAGGTTCGGATAGAAACAGTAAAGTACACAACTAATACTTGTTGCTCTTACGTGGTGAAACAAGCTTTCAATGAACAGCAGAAAGTCTTCACATCTTCCATCTTCTGCAGGTCTCCCTTGAAAAAGAGATCGTTGATCTCAATGGGATTCCACCTGGATAAATAAAGGCTACAAACAAACACATTGAGATTGAAAAGCCGCCTGTTTCCACTGCACTTTGGCCAATAAACCTAACCTAAGTTATAGTAATTCATAGATTTAGGTCAATGAAACTAATGCACCAGCACTTCCAATACTTATTTGAAACAGATGTAAATGAATTGTTCTTGCAGTTCTTAAGTTTGTATATTCATGGTTCATTGCACTTATTGTAAGTCTCTTTGGATGAAAGCTCCAGCTGAAGGAGATGTAATGTAATATCGACTTAGGATGGAATCCTGATCAGAGTGAAGCCTTTCTCTAAAGGAAGCTTTTTTATATAATCCTCTCAAAGTAATAATCTGCTGCTTTGAAGATAACTAAATGCTCTTTGCTGCTCTCAGAGTCTCTATTGTGTTTAAAGAGACCAAAACATCCACATTTACTTTTAGGTGACCTCAATGCTGTCAGAAGGTGCTCTCAAGAACAACAAAATGTCCATTTCTAGCATTGAGATTTGTCAACAACTGCAAAACAAGACTATGGAAATTATATTTTTTCCCAAAGGAGGTTCGATGTACCATCAAAAATCAGCCTGGCCAGTCGATAGGATAAAAAAGATGAGTGGGTTGAATTAACTGCTCAATAACTCAACATTTGGCTAATATCACCTGCACTTATATTACAGTTCTTCAGTACAATAGCAGAGTGTTGCTAACATACCTGTAGCTCAGACTTGTACCAAGGGAGGGAGGAGGAGAGAGGGGCGGGTGGGGGGGGGGGGGGTCGATGCAAAAGTTTCGTAATCCAAGTTTTTGAAAAAATGAAATAGGGGATGGGAGGATTCAGTTCTTCATGTACTGTATGCTTGTGTGTCAGTGTTGTAACCTGTGTAAATAATTAGAAAAAGTGCTTCTGAATGACTTGTTATATGAAACTATTCACTTAAAATAATGCAAACTCTCAGATCATAAATAAATCATTAATGACACATTCAGTGATAAAATAAGGTTGGCGTTTTCCATCTAAATTAGATCTTCAATCTCTACGTTAGCTGTCAACACCCCATGACACTTGGCCAAGAAAGGCTTTGTGAAAGAGAGTATAAATAATGTATTGATAACTTGTGGAGCGTTCTGGGGGCTCGGCTGACACACTGACAGCTCTCAGCGGATCCTCCTCTACTCAGCTCTGAAAGCTGTCAGATGAAAAGGAACCTGCACCGCAGCTCTTCTGAGAGGATAAACAACACAAAGCAGCTCAATAAGTCCTGATGGAGCTCTGGCTATCATCCAAATATCTCTGTCACAAATATACATGTCCTGTTCCTCTGCTCTGCGTCCCTTTCCTCATGCTACAAGATAAGATAAGAAGAGATAGTCCTTTATTCATACAAATGATACACATATCTGTGGCAGGTTGAAATATGATACAATAATAGCCTGCATTATAAGTTGAAGGACGATTAATTTAATGGTGATTAAAATATGTTATAAGGTTAAAAAATAACATTTTGTATTATACATACAAAGATTGAATACAAATATGAAATTGGGTAATGTAGTTAAAATGTTTGACATACTAAATGTCTAAAAGTGTTGAACTGTTATCTACTACTAGATAGTCTTAATCCATGATCCGGAGATTGATTGCTTTTGTCTCCACTGACATACCTGCTGATTAGCAGTATTCCTTTAAATTAATTTCCAAGTTGTTGTTGATGAATAAACACATTTAATGTGGTTGTAATTATTCCTTAACATGTCAAGCATTTTTAAGAAGGTTTCTGTGTGATTTAGATTTAGTTAGAGTTAACTTTTGTCAAGTTTAGTTCAGTGTGTTAGCGGGTGTATGCACCTTTAAGCTAGGTTATGCTTATGACCCTCCCCCCTATAACGTGTCATATCCATTCATGTTTGTTGACAGAAATCTTCCAAAAGATGGTTTGGAAATCAAATTGTGAGTTATTTATTATTTGACATGTTTCTAGCAACAAATGCTGGAACTGTCAAGTGGGAAGAGAAGAAGAAGTGAGATTTTTCTCTAAGCTTCCTCACCCGAACTCGCAAAATGTCCAGTCACCAGAACAGCGCAAAACAAGCGCAGCCAATTGCATTACGTTTTGTTTGCTGTGGTTAGGCTGACGTGACCTCAATCCGCCGCCGCGTCGGCTGCCGACTTAGATCATGGTGGTCTCGGTCTGTAAGAGCCTCTCCTCATCAGGTCCGGCTTAGGCCTCATACACACTGCCCATCAGTGGATTAGACGGCTACTGCTTGCACACGTCTGAAGCGTTCTGCTCTCACTGAGTTATGCAGCTCTTCACAGACCCAAAACATCACCTGGAAAGCCTTGAGTCCAGAGTTTTGGTAGAACTAATCCTCCTTAAAACCTAAGCTCTCAAATCCAGCACTCTGTGGAGCATTAGGGTTTAACTCATAAGTCCTAAATGAAAAAACGTTGAAGTGTTGAAGTGTTAACAGAATTAAAAGCACTTTG
Source organism: Pogonophryne albipinna (assembly GCA_028583405.1). Lineage (NCBI taxonomy): Eukaryota > Metazoa > Chordata > Actinopteri > Perciformes > Artedidraconidae > Pogonophryne > Pogonophryne albipinna. The sequence continues at coordinate 30,179,610 of CM053258.1, read as the reverse complement.
AAGTTCTGCAACATGCAAACTCAAATCTCATCCAGGAAAGTAATGATCGACTTGGAATATTCTAACTTCTACTTACTGTAAGCACTTTTGATTTGTGTTCTCATAATGATGAGCAGGTTAGCATTGAAATGAAGGTCTTTTTTTTCTACAAAGTTTTGCCAACATCAGCTTTTACAACTTTTCACTTACCTGCTAACTGGGGAGATGTGATTGCATGGACACAGCTTTACAACAGAAACAGAATCCAAGGCCATCTGTGTAAACAGAAAAACATTAAGATCAGTATTTAAATAAGTCCAGTTTCACAAAAAAAAGCTTCACTTTGCCAAGAATGTGTGTTATCTTGTACCCATTGTAGATAATTGTAGTTTTGAACTCTTAAAAAGGGTTTGAACATTATTTTTCAGTTAAAAAATGTGTTATGATGAGCCCTTCATTTACTGAATTTCAAATGAATCTATGTAGGATTTAGTTTTCAATAATGTAGATTGCAGATCAGTTAGTGCCTTGGTGTGTCCAGATGAAGGGCCTTTTTCTGAGCTGCAACATCCTTTATTGAATTGCCTCCAATGAAGACACACCAAATGCCATCCCATGCTGTCGCCTTGAGAACAAAATATTTTTTCTGAGCGCTCCTGCTTTTGTATGTGTCTGCTCAGAGCAACTCAAGTTGAAAATATCTCAACTTGGTGAAGTAACGGTAGATAAATGGAGGAAAACCTTGTGATGTGTGCCATGTTTTTCAGACAGAAATGGTCATAACAAAGAGTGAAAAGCATATTTGTTTGAGCATATTGGCAATGGACCCTGATTATTGGCTGAAGGTGAGTGTTGTACTTTTATCTCCATAAGTTTAAGAGGAAGTTTCTTCCAATTGGTGTTCATTGTGAAACAACGATGTCACAACAACTAGCACAAATAGATAAGGGGGCTGTGAGGAGGCACAAACTCCCTCACCAACAATGTTCATCATAATTGTATTTATTTCATTTAAGGTTTCTAATACCAATGTACACAGGCAAATGAATATACCATGCATTTAAAATAATTGTACTTCCTGAAAATATGTCTTAAAGACACACAATCATGATAAGAATCCCCATGTTCTGTGTTTCTGTTCTGGAGGCCATCTTGTGCCAGCGCTCAAAGGAGGAGCCTCTAAAGTCCTCCTTATGTGAGCTGTATGAGTAGGTGGAGTCTTGGATGTTATTGGTTGGATAATGTGTGATGTAATGTTTGCCAATTAACTTAAAAACTATCAGTTTTGTGCAGATATTGTTTATTTTTTGAAGGTACAATCTTTTTTGAAATAAAATAATGATTTGATTTAGAACTTTGTTTAACTGTTCACTCTCATTCATGACCTGATTGGCCAGATTGCATTAGGATGTCGGGCTGTCTGTTTTAAATGTGACTGGAAAGAGAGAGGGGGGGGGGGTTCCTTTTGTTGGTGAAAGAGCAGCACCAGGCCTGTTGTGAAAAGGCAGATTGATATGTCTGTAAAACAATATATTTTTGTTGAAGGCTAACAATAAAATGCCAATTTTTTACTGGGAACATTTTTGTATGAAACCACATGAGAAAATGTGTGCGGTGGTTCTGCGCAGCGCCCTCCCAGAAGAGGCCCCACACAGGGCCTTAATGGGCACATTGTGAGAAGGAAACATGGAAAGTAAAGCGACAGAAAGAATTGAGATGTAATTGAAGTGTGATCAGTAAGCAGTGGTTAAGCTGAAGTGTCTGTGTAAGTGTAATCACAGATAACAGTTGCACTCTGTTAATCAGTACGAGATAATAGCAGTTAAAGTGTCAGCTGATGTGTACGCTCTCAGAAATACAACAGTGAGTCAAAGCTGAACAAATGAGCTGCTCTGAAAAATCTATTTACACTACAAACATGAATTGGTTTTATATAACTCAGACGAACTGATTGGTTTAATCCCCCCCGATAGCTGAAGGTGTAACGTCTATAATACATTTACATTAATATAACTAATTAATTACCTATAAAGTAAAACATCCTTTTAAATTGTCCCATAGTTAACATCTTAGGAATCACAGCTTATTATATTAATGAAAACTAGAGCAAAAATAAATATAATATAATAAAAAAACAACTAAAACCGGGCTTTTCTTTCCTTCTTTTATCTGTCTCTCCTACTCTTTCTCAAACAGATCAGAACCACTCAATTTCACTTGAAAATGTAACCATTTTAAACAATTTGCAAAATTCATTTTACAGTATGTGAAATGACTTATCAGTTAATCATCTAATTGTTTAAGCTCAGACGTTATGGCTACAACAAACAGTTTCCCCACAGCCCTGCTGAAATGTTGTAATAAAATAAACAATCACTGTTTTAGAAGAAAGAGATGTCACATTGGTTAAAGTAGATTCAATGGTGGTGAGGTGGCTTTGAATCCCTGAACCGTCTGGGAAACGTAATCATGCAGTGAATACGCAATAACATACTCTGAATGTGAAGCAGTGTCTTTTAAAGAGATGTATCTTTTCTTTGAATGTAGATTTTCTCAATATTATCAATATAATCCGTGTGTAAATGTGAATTGTGTAAACGCAAAACACCTTTCACAAATGCAAAAAAGACTTGCCAACCCACAAAAATGATCAGCAAATATTCAAACAAATTCCACAAATGAAAAGAAAATCTGTTGTTTATGGATCTCAATTCTCTGATTATACTTTGAAAGAAGGTAACTATACGTCATCACCGGAACAGTTTCATAACTTCACTGATGATCAGCGTTGATTTCTGGTTGAATGTAAATCATTAGAGGGTCGATGTCAGTCTGCAGCAGGCAAACACTGAAACTGGTATTTCCTTGGCTTGTTAGTGTTATATATTTGAATGCATTATATATATTTACTACTAGTTTTGTTTGACGTGCAAAACACAATGCAGCACTTAGGTATTATCACTTTTTCTTAGTTTTCATCAGAAAGTGGCCAGGCAGTGACGTAGCTCTGATCTCATCTTTACCTCTGCTAAGGCAATCTGAACAGAAAAGACCATGGAATACTTCACTACTTTGAATGCACACTTTTGTATTTGTGGATATTCAAATCTTAAAAGTGAACAACAACCAAAACAATTGTCCAAAAGAGGGAATTAGGTTAAAGACAAAGAGATCTGGAAGCAGAGACATCAGCAGAAGAAGACAGACAGACAGGAAGTAAACACTAACGGGAACAGCAGAAGAAGACAGACAGGAAGTAAACACTAATGGGACTAACAGAAGACGTACACAGTCTGGGGTTATCTTCATTATGCCGGTAGATTTAAACACATCTTAATACATCCCTATATGTTCCTTGATTTCTAAGCATTGTATCCGCTCTTTTTGCTATACTGTTGCACCAAATACATATTCATAAACATACAGAACAGCTCAAACGTCAGCTTGTACTTGTATCCAGTGGATATTGAAGTATGACAGATCTAGCAGCGACAGCAGATAGAATGCTTCCCAGACATGCCATTCTGTGTGCTGTATCTCTCCCTGTCAGCGTCTATATATAGGTCTTCAGCGGGGAAATGAACAAACATCAGCGTGATGTATGCGTCTGACAGGGCCACACTGCGTCACTCAGGTGGGTTGACACTGCTGCCATGGCGACGGCATCCTCACCCTATACCTGTCAGCCTCTGAAGACGCTTCAAAAGAGCTCAGGCAATTTAAATATAAGGAAACATATTTTTATAATGCACATTACTGCCCTATTACCAAGCTGTCATCATGTTGGACAACATGTCCCGCCCCCTACGAAGTGAGTTCAATAGAGCCAGGGTTTGTACAAGATATTGTTAGGCATATATTATGGGTCTCAGATATATAGAAAACATGTCTATGATGTGTTTTGCTCAAAATACCAAACAGATCATGCATTTCAGACATCCCTCATATCCTTCTATTTCAGCCCTGTTATAGAAGAGCTGATTCTGGGTCTGTAACTGCTAGCCTCGCCCCTTTTGGAGCACGCAGGCACACTATGAGCTGCAGAGGGAAGAGAAGGCTGATAACTCAGCAGATTCTCTAAACGCCATATTATGTTCCAAACCACATCAAGGATTATTTCTGAAACAGTATGGAGCTCAAATGCTTTTTCTCTCGTGGGTTTACCACAAGGTGAGCTCCTTTTTTCATTTCCTGCTTCTTCACACTACTCTCTCCAGTACAGGTTAGCTCTGAGTGTTAGCATGCTTGCTAATGTAAACAAAGACCATATTACGTCCAAAAACACATCAAGCATTGTTTCTGATAAGGACGTGGGCATAAAGGCAGCCCACATTTTAGTCATTTTTCGTTTTTTTTTAAGTGTGAATATTGTATACCTACCTGTTATTCTGTCAGGTATAACAAAGCAGTTACCAGTTTAGAAAGTATTTCTTCCTGACCCAACCTGAACTTGTGTATAGTTGAAAATCCAATAGATTTTTCATATGTTCCACAAAAAAATTGTCTCTAGTTTCCAGTTACACTATATGTTTGCTTTAGGTCAGGTTTCCTATTTCAGAATTCCGCACCAGTGAGGGCTTAGGGCAACCTGCAGGAAGCAATAGAGCTGAGTGCAACACAGTACTTCAAGATAACCTCAGACATTTCACCGCCAGTCTTTATTGTACAACACATAAATATGACCACTGTTAGTCAACATATGAGTTGTACATTACAACAAATGCACTTGCTGCAGAACCTCCCTCTGAAAGTCCTCGATACATCTGATTAATGAATCCATTTCCCACCACATTACGATTTAGATCAAGTCTGACATTTTTCTTGCCTCACAGCAGCTCCATATGCAACATCAAAAAAGGACAAATATTAAGACACGATACAAGGATAGCAAACATTTACTATCACTGAAAATAAAACATCCTCTAATGTACATTAGATCTGGGATTTAACTCTGTATTTAAGATTAGGATTGACTGGTGCACAAAGGAGTGCTTCAGTTGCAAATAAGAATTAAACTAGTGCTAATAAGAGAAGTGAAGAGTGATGATGTTGTGACTGGTTGGATTAGCTGATAGTTTGTTTGCACTTGATGTATTACTATCTGTGGTAGATATCTGGCTTGGGGAAAAGTGTGGAGCGTCAGACTGGAGATGCAGTTACACTCAGATCTTCACTGCCTCCTTGGCCATTGAATTGACAAACAGCCAGCCGGGAAGAGCACATTACGTTTTAATCTGGGCATGATGCAGGCTGATCATCCCTGGAGGGCCCAGATGAACTTTTGTCTGTCAGCCCGAACAAAGCAAAGACCAGAGAAGCAGTTCAGTTTTCAGAGAGTTTTACAAGTCTCCACTCTCATTGACATTCTTTCATCTCAGTGTATTGAGGGGGGGGGGATTATGAATGTTGCTGTGCTGTTTAACCAGTGCCAACTCTATCCCTGAAGGCAAGCTCTCAAAATGCATCGTACAAAACACAGAACTTCAAATATGAATATGCTGTGTTTATTACAGAGCAGCCCAAATATGCTTTCAGGGGGGATTATGTTGAATTCAAAATGCAGGAGACAACTAATAAAAGTGAGTCTATTGCCCCTCTCTCACCAATGCGGTTCCAGGGCTCGTTCGGAGCTAGAGCCTGATAAGCAGAGGTTTTTCATGTTCACAACGCAGCGGAGACGGCTCTTTTCCCCGAAAACCGGTTCTTACCAAGCTCCAAAAAGAAATCGGTCTAGAAGCCAGAACCGCATACGTTACGTCGGAGGCAGGGGCAGAGGCAGGGGCGGGATCAACCTGATCAACAGTTAAAGGCGAGTACGGTAAATAAGAGTTGTAACAAGCTGTAGTGCTGAGCAAAGTTACTAGAAGGCAACCACACACTTGTAACAAAAAAACACACTTTATAAATTCAGGCAACACTAACCAGACTCCGTGTGATTCTGTTTATTTGTACCTTACTTTGATCACCAGTTCACTGTTATAGATCATTGTGGAGAGCAGGCAGACGTTTTGTTTTGTATTATAGCAGCTATCGGATGGAATCAATACATGGGCTGCACAGGTTGTCATGTCCGACTATCACAAGTAGAATCATAATAAAAAGGTAATATGTGCCTGTTAGGGGTGTAACGGTTCACAAACATTTCGGTTCGGTACGTACCTCGGTTTTTAGGTCACGGTTCGGTTCGGTACGTTTTCGGTACAGCAGAAAAAATTATCACAAAACATAACATTTTTTTTTTTAATTAAACTGTGAATAATGTATTCACTCAAATAAATACAAAATATAATATAATAAACATTAAGGTGCAGCATTTCGATGAACTGAAATAATCTGTATTTGAACTTTACTGTACTAGTACTCACAAAACATAAACTATTAGTTTTGGGTTTTTAATTATTATTAAACTATGAATATTCACTCAAATAAATATAAAATATAATAAAATAAACATTAAGGTGCAGCATTTCGATGAACTGAAATAATCTGTATTAGAACTGTACTGCACTACCTAAGCAGCCAGTTTGACATTAGGACTTGCTTGTCATTGTATTTTCATGTTTTTCTAAAGAAAGATGTACTTGTCCACATTGCTTGCCGAAAGGACAGATCTGCTGGCACTAACAATGTCTCCTGCTGTGGAGAACACCCTCTCTCTAGGGACAGAGGTAGCACAGCCAGGTAGCGCTTTGCTAACATGGCAACATAAGGATATTTGGCGTTTGTAATAGCTTTGGCTCGGTCTGAACTTTTTGCGAGTGGTGGAGGCTTAAATGCTAGCGGGAGTTGGGTTTGCACTTCAGTCTTTTTCCTTTTGGTACCGGTGATATTCACGTTCGGGTGATGCCTTTTCAAATGAGTGTGCAAGTTTGATGTATTGCCAGCCGCGTAACCAATTTTAGTTGAAGAATGCCGACAAACAGCTTTGGTTCGGTCCACCTGTCTTTGTCCGTCATCCTTGTACGTAACTGCGAAACCAAAATGTTCCCAAACCGGAGACTTCAATGATGCTGGAGGATTTTCGAGCTCAACTTGATCTGTGTTCGCCATTTCGACAGTTCCTCAAATTACTGACTACATTTGAACGCATCCCTCTGACCAGCTCGTCCAATGAAATGACTTGCTCGCTCTATGACGCGTTGAACACAATGGGAGCAAATTACTCTGAATGCTGCGACGCAGCACCTGAGATTACTTCCAAGAAGTTGTTCACGTTCTCAATTTTTTACGTTTAACGTTATATTCGTTCGGTACACTACCGAAGGGCCCGTACCGAATAATTTCGGTACGGGTACGTGTACCGTTACACCCCTAGTGCCTGTAGAAAACGGCTTATGCCACAAAAGGATAACAACAAGTACTCAAGATAGTCAGTTTAGCTTTGGTTGCTATGCTAACATCACCCATTTCATACCAGAGAACAGCGTTGTGATGCCAAACAGCGGGCAGCACTGCAGCGGTCGGTAAATGCAGCTGAAACACATTAATAAACATTCTATAACACATAGGTTTGAGCAAGCTCTCTGATTGGTCAATAGGCGTGTTTGATTCCACGATCAAACAACGATCAAATAGAACGTGCCTAATCACAAAGTATCCAGTGGCCTACACACGCCACTAGCCTACCGAAACTACTTCCATGAGCCTACATCGTGTGGTTTCCATAGCGACGTTTTACCGTTACACTGTTATACATTGTCTCTCGTTGGAAATCGGTAGCTACAAAATGTCAGATTTTAAAGTTAATTTTGATTTGTTGGGGGGCCTCAGTATTGATGAACATGGACACAGACCACAAAACCAACGAAAGATTTGCGTCAGAAGCACCTGCATACAGGTGGCGGAGGCAGGGTTGGAGGCCAGAGAAATCATGTCCGTTAGCGGACATAAAAACGAGTCATCGCTTCGCAGCTACTGGGCTCCATCTCTAGACAACAGAAAGATGTGGAGCAACGCGCCTTTTGCCGGTCCGGGACACGCCATGAAACGGCCACTGGAGGAAAGCTCTTCCTATAACGTAGTCCTACCCGTGAACACCACAGCACCACCTGCAAAAAAGTTTGGCATGGAGTTCATGGAGAGCTGTTTCAAGAATTGCACTTTTAATGGCAGCATGAACATCCACCTTCATTCTGAACCCAAAATGTTTCAGCACCACGGACAGCCTGATTTGATTTGTTCCGCTAATCCCACACAGTGATTACTCAGATATTTAAATAGCCTAATTCAAGAATTGTTTTCAATAAATCGTTTTCAATAAATTGGTTAATAATATATTATTTACTATAATTATATCAATAACTGTAAGCGGGGTAGCAGGAGTGTTCGATTGATCGGCTATCGTTACCATGGGAACTACTTTCTAGGAACTACTTTCTGACGGAGATTAACTCAAGCAGAAAGCGTAGGTTTGGGAGCAAATTAGCCCACATTATGAAATTATTTTACGATATTGTTGATTACAATGATAGTTTGTGTAATAGAATCGCAATCATACACTTATGATTGCTTAAATTAGGGTGACCAATCGTCCTCTTTTGCCCGGACATGTCCTCTTTTCACGCCCTGTCCGGATCGTCCGGGGGGGGGTTTATAAATTCATGAAAATGTCTGGGTTTCGCGGACCGTTTGCATTTACTTAAATTGACTGGCGCATTGCACAGAATACTACGGTACTCTGTTGCGTGTGTGACGTAATCCCTGAGTCTGAAGCTTTGTGGGCGGCTCTACAACTACGCTGACACACAAACAGAGGAAGGGGACAGAGCGGACCGCAGCTCACATTCACAATGCCAAAGCGCAAATGTACTTTTACAGATGAATTGCAGAAGAAATTCCAAATGTACCGACCCGGTCGGAACAAATGGGAGGCGGAGTGCACCGTGTGCAAAGCTTGCACATACGTGTGCAAAGCTTGCACATACGTGTGCAAAGCTTGCACATACGTGTGTGTGTGTCCAATAAAGGTGCAGGCGATCTTAAAGCGCACATGGACACAGACAAACATAGGAAAGCTGTGCAAGGTGAGAGTTTGTTGGCAAAGTTGACAGACTTCTTTGTTAGACCAGGCAAAACAGAGGATGCTGTAAATGCAGCGGAGGGTGCGTTTGCATTTCACACTGTGAAACATCACAACAGCTACAGATCTATGGATTGCACAAGTGCCTTGCTAAAAAAAGCATTTCCAGACTCTGCCAAAAAATTCAGTAGTGCGCGCACTAAAACCGAAGCCATTGTCAATGGTGTTATAGCGCCCCACTCGATTGATGTCGCACATGAAGCACTCAAAGAAATCCAGTACTGTGGTGTTTCTACAGACGGGAGTAACCACGGAGCAGTGAAAATATTCCCAATCATAATCCAGTACTTTGACTGGAAGAGGGGTGGCATGCAAACAAAATTAATCGAGGTTAAAGACACACCAAATGAGACAGCAGAAACCATTGCACAATATCTCATTGAAACATTGGCAAAAAACAATTTGTCTGAAAAATGCATTGCATTTACTGGCGACAATTGCAACACAAACTTTGGAGGAATCTGACGTGATGAAGGGGGAAAGAATGTGTTTGCAAATTTGAAGAGGTTGCTGCAGAAGAACACTCTGATCGGTGTGGGTTGCCCAGCACACATATTGAATAATTGTGTTCATCATGGGGCAGACACAATAGATATTGACCTTGAGAATATCATGCTCAAAATCTACCAGTACTTCCACATTTACACTGTGCGCACTGAGAGCCTGAAGAAGTACTGTGATTTTGTTGACATTGAATACAGAAGGATGCTTTCTCACAGCAAGACAAGGTGGCTGTCATTGTTCCCAGGCATTGAGAGGATGATACAGATGTTTCCAGCCTTAAAGGCATTCTTTCTGTCTCAGCAAAAACCACCCATAGTGATCAAGAAGTTTTTTGAAAACGAATTCAGTGAGATCTACCTCTGGCACATGCACTCACTCATGTCTGCGTTCCACACCCACATTCAAGACATGGAAAAGGAGAAGAACTCCATTATGGAGGTAAAGAAAATAATGAACAGCATCCACACCATTCTTCTTGAACGCAAGAGCAACAACTTCATGTCCCTTAAAGTTAAGGGACTACTGGCACAAAAGCGTAGTGATGGACTTGGTAAGGAATATGACCAGTTCTGTGCTGATGTGCAAGGCCTGTACAGTACATGTCTGGAGTATCTGGAGAAGTGGATGACTCCCATGGAAGAGTTCTCCACATTCACGTGGATGGATCTGAGTGAGCCACCAGAGTGGAATGATGTGGAGGCCTGCATCAAGTTCCTAGGAGAGAAGGGGGTGGTAATTGATGATGTCAAGTGTTTTGACCAGGTCACCAATCTGAAGAGATTCACAGAAAGGTGCAACCGTGATGAGGAGTTCAGTGGCCTGCAGGTGCACCAGAAGTGGACCAAATATTTTGAGAAGGCCAAAAGCATTGCATGTTACTCAGAACTACTGAAGATTGCACAGTTTGTCTTTGCACTTTCCTCTCACAGATGCAGAGCCAGTGGACCAAGGAGAGGAACCAGCTGTCTGTTGAGCAGTGTTGGGTGTAACGCGTTACAAAAGTAACGGAGTTACAGTAATATATTACTTTTTGCTGTAACGAAGTAATGTAACGCATTACTAATGAAATGTGTGTAATATATTACCCGTTACAATGCTCAGTAATGCAGTTACAACACATTTTAACCCAAAATTAAATGGTGATTTGTTTTTTAAGAATGTAGCCTACTAACATAGCGAGACATTCCGACAGCAGACAAATTGTGCGGGTAGATTAGTAAACCTGGTGTGTTTACCCTTGCATATCTCTATTCAAAAAAGAGAACGGAGCGAAAAATACTAACAACAAATTGTGTAAGGTGCGCGTGACCTGCTCCGCTGCGCGTGCATCATTTCCAAAGTGCTTCCACAGCAGTGACACACATCTGTGGATAATCATTTATACGAAAATGGTTAAAGCAACCATCACTAAACGCCAGCAACACTGCATCTACTGCAGACAGTAGCAACAGGTCGGATGGGGACATCACGTTACCCTCCGCTGTGGACACTAGCTTACTCCCGCCTGACTCGCCGCCCTCAACCCCGGAGTAGCAGTCTTTGTCGCCCGAAACTACGCCGCCCCTCTGCGGCCCGCAGGTGCCAGGATACCACGGCAAAACAGAGCCTGCCCAGGTATATCAAGTACCCGCCTGTACAGTGGGGTTAGGCGGTCATTTTGCAGCGTGTGGTATACAAATAGACAAGGGCTAGAATATTCATGTGTAAATAGTGCCATATTCTGCCATGCCTGTAGAAATGTTGGGTCAAAAATAATGCATACAATAGCACAGATGCCTTCACCACGAATGGCTACAGAAAGATCTCATACCCCAAGCTTATCAACAAGCTAATGTTGCAGCTGAAATGTTCTCCAGGTCACAAAGTCAACCTCACACGATGATGTGATCCAGTTTTCAAGCACAGTAAATATTCTCTTCCCAGAGTATATGATGGGACCAAGGTGATGATTTAGTACATGGTTTTAATAATACTTTTGCTTTTCAATGTTTGCCATTTCAAACCATGAGCTGGTTCAAATAACATTTGCCTTGATTTACAATATGTTCTCATTTGTGTTATCAGTACAGCTTTGAAGCTGTTGTGCTTTTCTTTGCCACAGTCCACTTTGGACGATATGAAATATTTCAGGATTGCACTTTTAACACACTTGAAATGTTCTCACTTGCTTGGTTTCAAAACATAACAAATGCCATAATCTGTTCATTGGGGACCATCAATGCTATTTTTCATTGCTGTTGCCGGCCACTATTGCTCATGTAAACCTGCTACTGCTGCGCCCCCTGTAATCTCAGAGGCACCCCGAGTCATTTTGTTCTGGAACCGGGCCTGTACACGGCCATATACTAAACAAAATACAGAGCCCATTCCGTGCCCTGTTAGTGTTTACTTCCTGTCTGCCTTCTTCTGGTGATTTATCTGACGTCCAGCGCTCCGTCTTTTAACCTCTTTTCCTTTCTCTTTCTTTCCTTAGCAACCTTCATTATAGTCCTTGACAGTGGTCTGTACTGCTGGATTAACAACGTGTCACATGTTAAGAATTTACAATCAGAATCCAGTATTCAACTAAGTAATACAAGTTGTTAGTAGCCTTAAGGGCCTACACAGTTGTTATGCTACCACATTGCCCTTCACTGGATGTATAATGAGCTGCACTAAACTACATTTTAGCATTTCAAATACCTAGCCATTCTTTTGCGGTTATTTGGGTGAAAGTAACTAAAAAGTAACTAAAGTAGTGTAACTCATTACATTTCAGAGACAGTAATATTGTAATGTAACTTATTACTTTCAAAAGAGAGTAATAAGTAATATGTAATATATTACATTTTGGAAGTAACTTGCCCAACACTGCTGTTGAGTCACTGAAGGGGATTCTATTTGTGCAATACAATTTGAAAGACATGTCTTGCAAAGACTTTCATGCTTATTTGTTGAGCAACCGAAAACTGCTGGGAAAGATCAGCTCCACAGCTAAATATCGATGGGCAGACAAGGAGGATGAAGAAGAAAAGCAGGATGAAGAAGATTGAAGTATGCAGCTATGGAGAGAGAGAAAGCTATGTAGCTGTGGGAGAGAAACTTTAAACTTTTAATTTTAAATTGGGACCCTAGAAAACTGTTTGAAGCTAGAAATATGTGAAAAGTTGTCGTCTCACTGTGGTTGTTTACAATGACAGGGCCTGGAATTGTGTTTACAAACATTTAAAGTAGGCTTATATTTGGTTCATGGTGCCTCAAAATGTGTTTGGTTTGATTTAGGTAATCAAGTGTTATGTTATGTTCACTAATGGAAATTATGCAAATGTGAAATCCAAAACTGCATAGTGCACTTTTAAAATAATTAGATTAGTATCTTTGTGAGGTTACTGTTTTATTGTTTACATTGACAAGATACAAAGAGATTATTTGTTAAAGCTGGATTTTCTATTTTCTACTATTTCATATATTTAGTTATTTATTTTGTGTCCAGTAAGACTTGAAAAGAGAGCTATTATTTTGTTACAGGTTGATGTTTAAGTTATTCTTGTGCATTTGAGATTTGTCAGAGATAATTCTAGGCATAATAAAGCATGTTGATTGTTGAGTAACCTTGGTTTGGTGTGTCTTTGGTTATAGAGAGATATTATTGTGTTATATACAGTAAAATAATATAAATAATAATTGTATATCCATACAGAGGACTTTAAAACAATAAGGCATCTTTGAGTAAACGTTGAGTATCATTAAGTATCTCGAGGCTGGGGGCAGCATGTCCTCTTTTTTGGAAATCAAAATATGGTCACCCTAGCTTAAATGAACCACGGAACTCTGGAGAAAAGTATAAGAAGTTATAAGAAGTAGTTATTTAATTTAATCTGGCTTCGTATGATTAAAAGCAACACGATCATCGTCCCCCATTGTTGTTGTTGTTGTGAGCGCCGTTGGGGAGAAAATCAGCGACGTAAACGGTGACGTCATGACGCAGCCGCAGGTTATATTAGTCTTAAAACAACTTTTTAAAGCTATCATAACGGTCCTACTTTTATGTATATGTTGCTTTGCTATGTATTCTTCTTTCTGTGTCTTTGTATGCATGATTCTGATTCAGATTTTGAATCTGATGAGAAGCACACAGTTAAAGTACATCTCAAAGCATCCAGAAACATCCTATAAATATTGCATTATATTTTGTTGCTTTTATCCAAAGCAACTTACATACAGTTCTATAACAGACATGACTACAGGAGCAATTTGCAGCTTAGTATCTCGCCCAAGGACATTTGGAAATGTTGACTGCAGGAGCTCGGGATTAAACCTTGGACTCTCTGATTGGTGGATACCCAACCCCTGATGGATGTCTGAAGCATGACTCTAGATCAGGGGTGGGGAACCTCCGGCCTCCCGGCCGTATGCGGCCCGCGAGACCATTTGATACGGCCCTCGAGGTAATTTATAAATACACGCAAAAAAGAAAGAAATTAAATAAATCTAGACCGCAAAATAATTAAACAAGCGAGTGCCTGTTTTTCCTTGCTAAAATCAGGGTCATTGAACACAACACGAGCCTAACGTGTCATTACGTGGGCTGCTCCGGCACTTCAGATAAGGAGCCGTACACATGCCGCAGTATCTGCGTGGCTGTATTTTAGTTGAAAGCCCAGTGGCGATCTGTTCATCTGTCATACTGATCATACAGTCAATAACTTTGTTGTTATTAGCATCTGGTTAGCTAGCTATGCTAACGAATATAAGAAGCTTTTTCTACAACCAGTGAGGTAAAGGCACATCTTTATATGATCATTATAGTTATAAAACAAATAAGAGAATAAAGTAAACAGGTATAAAATACTATATGACAGTAACAAAAAGTTGTTATTAATAAACAAGAATACAGTTTGAAAGGAGAGTGATTTGTAAAATATCCATAAAGAAAAAGAAAATCTGCTTCCAGTTGTGTTTCATATGGGTGTTGAGAGATGTTTCCATAGATCTCTTAATGTTGCCCTCAAAGTGCACCAGATTGATGCTTTTAACTTCAACATTTAAAAAAAAATCTTGGGGGAGCATACCTCCGGACCCCCCTAGAGGAGGTTCGGTACCCCCCCCTTAAATCATGTTCACATGGTTAGGACACTAAATACATTACATTACATTACATTACATGTCATTTGTTAGTCGCTTTTATCCAAAGCGACTTAGGCCTACATACATTCAGTACTGTGGACAATCCCCACAGGAGCAATTTGGGGTGAAGTGTCTTCACCAGGGACACAACGACATGCTGACTGCAGTGGGACTCAAACTTACCCTGATTCGAAGTCCTTTGCATTGAATTTGCACACATATTGTGTCCATATCTTTCTGTTTTGGTGGTCCTGCCACAACCGTGCACGTGCATGCGCGAGTCATGGTAAGATATATGGATTAAAAGGTTGCTTTTTCTTTGCACAGCATGAAAGAAAGGTGAATTCAAATGAATGGGCTGTGATTTTAGTTCTTTTAAGCAGAGGTCAATAATTTGTACGGCCCTCGGAGGATGTTGAAAAAATTGAAATGGCCCTTGAGAGGAAAAAGGTTCCCCACCCCTGCTCTAGATGAATGCTAATGTAGCAGCTGTGTGATAACATGTCAGTGGTGCTTCTGCTCGCAAGTTACCTAAACAAATCCTTGGCATCTCCAGAATTCTCCTGCTTTTCAATTCACAATAATTCCTCGTTGTTGTGAACTTGTACAATCTACATATTAATAACATAAATTATATATCCGCTGTACTCTGATATTTCTCATTTTTTCTTTGCAGTAAATAAAGCCGATCTTAAAACAAAATAAGATAATTCAAACTTTATCTGTTTATTTATAAATTAAATAAATATTGTTAAAATAAGTATCAGCTTTATTGTAGGGCTGGGCCAATAGATAATAACATATCGCAATATGTTTAACCAAATACCTCTATAGAGTGAACATATCACAAGGTTAACCAATGGTGCGTTCACATGTTTGCACAATGTATTATACATATGAATCTCTAATGTTGAAATAATGACTTACACGGAAACAAATTAAACATTGACTTTTAAATATAATATAATAAAGGTATTAGGTTAGTTGAAAGCAATACTATTAAGTTTAAATAAAAAAGATTAGGTTCAACTTAATATTATTGATTTCAACTAACCTAATACAGTTATGTGAAATATGTTGCCATACATCATGTTCCTGTAATGAAACATTTAAACCAGGAAAAGGCAACACAATTACACTCGATATCAATATTTCCCCAGCCCTACATTATCACATATTGAATATGTTACCATGCAGCCCTGGCCTAAGGCAAAGATGAACACTGGACATGTCAGTTGTGTCGTTATGTATGTAAAAGGTCAGTGTTCTATGTTTTGCAAAACAATAATTGATTATGGATAATGATTCATGGGGCAGTGTGATAACTACATTGACTCCATAACTCAAATCAAATGACTCCCTGCTACATGAGTGTGTGAAGCAGGTAGCGTTACATTCAGGTGCTGTGTCGGATTAAAACAGTTATTAAAAAACGTACCCAAGTGTAAAATCCCAGTTTACAACGTCAAAACAAAATTGGAGTCTTGCTAAATGATCCTGCTGCATGACGGATATGTGTATTCAGACACACAACATGTACAATTCTACCAAAAAGGGGTGTGTCACTCAAAACAATTACAAAAGACAGTGTTTGGTGGCAAAGTGAAGTAAGTTGGGATCAGTTAGTGTGCCATTTCCTTTTGATATCATTTATAAGGTTTGAGTCCTCCAACTCATACGACCAAATAGGTCGATTGTCCAAGCGCTTATTACGACCTATAATCACGTTTTAAAGTTTTCGACCTCGAGTGCTCCCGTTGACTGCAAACGCTCCGGTGGGTCGTATATTCACAAATAACCCTCTCTGGAAAATCCTAAAGTGGAATAGTTTGGCCATTAAAATGCTTTCTGATTATATTTCTAGCGAGAGGTGTATATTGTACTTTAAGGATCGTAATAAGAATAAGATGCACCAGTAAATATATGTAGACATTCATGAATGTCTGAAGCTTTTATGAGTCTTAATAAAGGCAGTAGCTAGCAAGTGGCTAAATAAAACTACTAGACATCATCACGCCGAACACTAACCTCTTTTAGCTTAGCTACAGTATGTGGACAGGAAGTCTTGAGACTGTGATGTAGTTAGTTTTTAGCTTTATGTTAGATATTTACTGCTGGAAACTGGCATTACGATTAAACAATTATAGGTGGTGTTAATACTTGAAGATAATCCTTCTCCATTAGAACATGTCCATACAAATCATTGACAGTGACTTAAAGTGTCACTTCTCATAAGAAATGGCACTACAATTGAAGTTGTTGAGTCGGATATTTCAGAGACGAATATTTTAAATCTGGTCATGAAACTAGGAGGACTCAATGACATAAAAAAAGGAAGGAAATTGGATGAATCAACCCTTAAACTCTTGTACAATGTACTTGTGCGTACTGAGTGTGTTTTATAGGAGGCTCTTCAGTGACTCCTGTAGTACTGCAGCCTCAACACTATCTAACTTTACACCTGCACTAAGAGTAGGGAAGTGGCTGTGTGCTAGGACTACTTGGTGGAAACGACAGAAAGCTTTATGGCTCACCACGGAGCAATCACTGCAGAAGAGCTCTGAATCCAGAGTGCAGAGGCTGGTTTTAGTTTAGCACATGGTGATTCCAAAAATGTGTCCTCCACTAAGCAGTGACCTGTTAGAGTGAGAATGCTCCAATTAAATAGGTTGAGCACACTAATGCCTCAGGCCTCTTTGTCTTTCATGCCAAGCTGATCTGATTAGCTGAGCTAAATCCAGACGCACATGCGCACACGCACACACACACACACACACACACACACACACACACACACACACACACACACACACACACACACACACACACACACACACACACACACACACACACACACACACACACACACACACACACACGCTCAGAGAAGCACTGTGCTCCAAAGACCTGAGTGTTCATATCCCTTGGCAGGGACTATATGGAGGAGGCTCATGGGATAATCCAGCTGCATATATTTCATGCACTGCTTCCTCAGTGGCATCTTTGCAGGCATTCAGGGAGAAAGACCCCCGCTACTAACTGTCAGAAGTCTAATTCTTAAAGCTACAAATACTACAAATACATGACTGCATGAGTGAACATGTATGTAAGGCAGCTAATCAAATCCAATGCTAAAAGAAACAATGTAGACAATTCCACTTTGTGAAGACACATTACAGTTTAAACCTCAATGAAATGTGCTTAATATGTGTTTCTAACATGTTCTTTGAGTAAGATGGTTTAAAAATGTCAAATTCATCTTCCTCATGGGTCAAATCATCACATGACGAGCCCACAGAAACGTTTTGAAAATGAAAGCATGGAAACATGTCACAGTAGAGACACTAAATACAAATATGTAACTCCATGTTTGAGTCCCCTGAGTCACCGAGCACCCGATCTGTGTATTTATATTTTAATCGTTTCTGCCAGCTATGAGATGAGTCATCACACTCCTCTCTGCTGCAGTCATTTGGTTGTGTGTGAAAATGTAACTATTTCAGGAATTTTCAAGGCAGGACTGTATGTTATTGGTTCTGTCCGTCTTTGTCTAACCGATTGCACAAATAACACCTAAAACATACATAACCCTGACATGATGGGAAACGAGCTACACTTTCAAAAATAATGAAAATAAAAAAAAACACATTTAAATGAAGAAAAAGTCTTCACCAAGTTTACCAAACATGCGCTGGGTTTACTAAAAGCCCTGCAAATGAAAAACACTGCAAGAAGCTCAAAACACAAGGAAAGCCAGGGGACACCAAAAAGCTATCACTGTTGGCTGTTGTCTAGATTACATGAATCATTTGATTACAATGTTAAAAAAAGCGTACATTTTAGTTTCCAGGGCCAGCGATTGTTGCCCAGCTTTATAATCCCCGAACGTCGAGAAACGCTCTTTTTAATGTCCCTGTTTTTGTTCCTTGCAGTGTTTTGTATTTGCAGCATTTTGTTTATGCAGCGCTTTTAGTTAACACTGTGTTTGTTTCGGCAAGCTGATTCATGTTTCTAAATGCTGTGCATGTGTTGTCACGTTGGTGAAGATGTTTCTTCATCTGCATATGCTTTGGCCCTCTGTGTTATTATATTCACATTGCTTTTGAAACTGCAGCGTGTTTCTCCTAATGGAAGTGTTTTGGGAAGTTGAAGCAAGTTTGCAGCTCCATAACAAACTCTAAATCCAAGTGTGAGCAAATAAAGTTGCATTTATATGGGAACTCTTTTGTATCTACTGTTTGTTAGTGGTGTTCATTATTGTTATTGTTCTTCCGCAGGTAATTAGGGGAATATTAATATCCGCAGCAAATGATAAGCCGATCCAAACCCTCGTTTTGAAAAACCTCCAAGTTTGTATCTGAAGCTGGCACCAGGCGAAACATCAATCAGACATCCTCTGGGGATTTTGAATAGCCAGAGTTCATTTAATTTTAGCCATGGCAATTATCCTCTATGAAACAACTGAAACAGCAACCATTTTTTAGAGGGTGAAATATACATATTTTACATGATATAATGAAATCTCTCATTTTAGTTTTGTCATCTTTCTTCATATCCAACATGATATATCAGAATCAGTTTTATTACAAAGTAGGTTTACAAATACGAGACATTTGCTTTGGTATAAATGCTGCATACCAAGACACAGAGGGAATAATACGTAGCAACAAATAATACTATTCTAAAACTTATTTAAAAAAATAATTTCTAGACAAAATATTTAAGCAAAATATACATATGTGAAAAACTGGGTACAGTAAAACATATGATAAGATATGACAATACTATACTCAAATTGAAGAGCTGTGCTGATTGAAAAGAGGTAGCATGGAGCAGAAATGTGCAACGTGTTGTGCAGGCACTGTTCACATGATTTAATGTAATGCATAATGTTGTTCCGGGGTGGATTTATTTCCTTTCATTGAATCGTTTATTTGAACAGGGACAATGCACATTGATGAACACTTTAAACAAATAATGTTTCAAGTGTAAATATGCTGGATTTTAGCTTTGAGCTAATTTCCATCCGTAGTCCCTCACACGCATTTAAGAACATGACATTTCTAAACATAGCAAAAATACATGATATGCAGAAAGACCATGAGCAGCTTATATAAGTATTTACCACATGGTAGTACAATGTAGCAGCTACGACATATAAAGTGTAAGAGAAGATACAAGAGCTACCTAAAGTGCAAGAGGAGATACCCCAGTGTTAAAGTGCATTTAGCACTGATTGCACGTCTGGTTGTTTCTCAACCATTCTCTGAGTTGACCTTTAAAACTATTGAGAGTGGGACAATCCCGTATCTCAGTTGGGAGGCTATTCCAGAACGAGCTGCCTTTAATGGAGAGGACATTTTGACCAAAAGTGGTCCGTCTGCGGTGGACCTCACAGTCTCCTCTGGTTCCTGACCTAGTGCAGCGTCCAGTGTGTTTTTTGTGGATGAATTCCCCTAAGGGGGGGGGGGGGCAGTCCATGTAAACATTTATTTAAAAAACACATACTTTTAAAAGACTTCAAATTGTCAAAACTCAAGAAATTGTGTTTATCAAGGATGGTACAGTGGTGGTATGGATGTTGCTTTCTGTCAAACACCTGGATAGCTCTCTTATGGCGCGTTTCCACTGCAGCGGGTAGCTCGCTTTAAGCGTGCCGAGCCGTGCGGGGCCCGTTTTTGGTTGCGTTTCCACTTGGCCTAGCTTTGGCCCGGGGCTACTTTTTCACCTTTTTTCTGGCCCGACTAAATCGTGGTTCTAGGGCCAGGAACAACCAGGCTGAGTCGGGCTGAGTATGCTAAACTAGAGAGAGAATCTCTAGCAAGGGGGCTACAACTACAACAAGATGATGAACATATTTGACCGCGATTTAATTGTAATACACGTTTCAAAATGATGCCGAAGTAACAACATACTGATACCGGTTAGTAAAAACCATGAATTAATGCTTTGACAAGTCTGCAGACAGACGGCAGGCGAAAAACCCTTTTAAAATGCGTGTTTTCTAAATGGAGCTAAGCTAACGTTATATATGCTCCGACCGTCCACACTCACAACAACGGCCTATACAGACATAAATAAACCAGCGACTGTATTCTCCATGACACAGGCAGTCTGTGGTTTGTACTTGTTTAACTTTTGTCTAGTTTCTGAACAGATATGAAGAGCTGTGAGCTCTGAGTGCTAAGAGCTAACGGCTGTGTTGTTTTTCTGGGGCTCTCATTGAAGATGACGTCACGGCTCCGCCTACACTGCGTTACTATAGTAACTACCCCAGTTCCTAAACTGTAATGGAAGCGCAGCATTAAAGTGAGCCGGGCCTAATAAGGCCTAACCAAACCGAGCGAGGCCGAGCGAGGCCTGCAGTGGAAACGCGCCATTATACAGCTGTTCTATGGGTTTCAGGTTTGTGGCACAAGCAAACGACCAGTTTGTCAAACAGTATTCAATGTGGGATAGAATCATACAGTGGAGGTCTGACTTTGCAGCATTGATATTCAGTGTCAGTGGGGGTCCCGCCCCTTGTTAATGAGGCCGGTAGCAGTAGAGTAGAACAGTATGTATTCTGTTGTTTAAGATAAAGCATAACAAACTCAAATGAGTTACCATGAGCAAATGTGAGGTCGGCCCAGACCCTAGGGTTTTTTAAATCAACACTAAAAACTCACTTCTTCTCCCTGGCCTTCTAGTCAGAGCGGAGCACGACTCATGACATTTCCCTGTGTTTGTTTTTTATATTTGCTGTTGTAAGTTATTGTCTTCTGTTTGCAATTGTAGTAATGTGTTATTTATTATTTGCATGTAGAGCACTTTGGCTCGACCAAAAATCGTTTTTTAAAATGTGCTATATAAATAAAACCTGATTTGATTTGAAATGTGTGGAGGAGTCAGCAAAGACACAAGTGTATCAAAGGGTAAATATGAAGAAGACTATACGTTGGAGTAGAATGCCCTCAAAACACGCACAAAACATGATTACTTCCATCTTGAAGACCAAGTCATCTACAGTACACTGCACCTACAGGGAGACCCCCACCCTCCACCCCCACTCCAACACACTCATGGAAATCACACCTAAAACACATCCACCACTGCCATGTTCTGCTCCTCACTTTGCCACGTTGTTCTGCATTAGGCCAGTCGATCCCAAAATGGGAAACGCTTTCATCACAGCAGCATGTTAAAACAAGACATTTCACACTATTTGGAAATAAAAGGAGTAAAAAATAAACAAACATAAAATAGAAACATCTAAAACAAGAAAATAAAACAGAACCAAAAAGTAAAAAAGTTGACCGTTAAGATAAAAATCTGTAGACTACCTGTAGGCAGCACGAAGGGCCAAATTACAGTTCACACATGTACAGGATATTATAACATGTACACTGACATGCACTGTAAAAGGCAGAGGACTTGTCTTCTAAAAGGGATGTTACAATAATACCAGTAGGAATTTGGAGCGCCAAGCAGCCATGGCCCCTGCCCCCCCACCCTCCTGTCCAGAACCAGCCTCCAGCAGATGAGGGTCTCAACTTAAGGTTCTAAATATAGATGGCAAAGGGGCTTAAAGCCCAGGCTTAAATCACTCATTTAATCAGCCTTGAGGACTTTGTCTGCAGGAAACTTCATTTCATTAAGTATTGTCAGTGTAGTCCATGCAGAAGGTGGCTTAACCCATATACATCTATAAGACCCCCCCCCCCTCTTCTTCTTTGTTACTTTTCCTTGTGTTGAACTAATTACCTTTGTGTTGAACTTGTACCTTATGTTCCTCTTAAAGGTCCCATGTCATGGCCATTTCCACTGATCATAATTCCATTGTTGAGGTCTACTAGAATAGATTTACATTGTTCAATGTTCCAAACTCACATTGGTTTCTCAAACAGCAACTCTGTAAAGTATGTGCATTCACTCTCTGTCCTAAACGGCTTGTTGGAGCTCCTGTCGTGGTAGATACCTTGTTTGTTTTAAACATCATAAATACACAAACAACAATGAATACTTACAGGTTGTGTACCCGAATCTCCCGCTGGTCCAAACAAAGAAGGAACAGCATCGTTCTTCAGTGCCCTACGCTGTACATATCCGCCATGAATCGCTGAAAGGTTTGGGAAGCTTTGTTTCGTGAAATGCTGGCAGAGGGTGTGGCCTCTGGGTGTTCACAAGTCACAGTACCCAGGAAGTAAACAATGGAAAAAGAGAAATCTCCAACGAGGCGTTCTGGGGCAGCATAGACAGGTCTTCTCTGTGTTAGAGTTCTACTCGCTACATGGTGTACTTTGAGGGGTTGTGACTCTGCAGACCGTTTACATGCAGAAAAATGGGGAGGCGTGTGTTGCAGTGGGTAGTGCATTGGTGCTAGGATCAGGGGGTCATAGGTTCAAACCCCACTGCAGTCAGCATGTCGTTGTAAAAGCGTCTAACAAGTGACATGTAATGTAATGTAATGTAATACAAACCTTCATAACACACAAGGGGACAGGTCATAACTGGAAAAGCATGACATGGGCCCTTTAAGGAAGATGATTGATGAGAGGTGGGTAGGGTTGATTGTTGGAGAAAAGATAAGATAGAAGGAAATATATTGTATTCAATTGTGTATGATTTGTATCCTTAAAAAAATAACTGCAAGTGGCAAAACAACCACAGACCAAAAACTAAACAGAGAAGAAAACAGCACATGAATAAAATGATGTAACAGCCCACATCAGGGTGAAAGAAACAGCTTATGTTGATTTGAAAAATCTCAATACACAACTCGTATGCTGCAAAACCTTCTTGTCGCTTAGCTTCTGTTCTGTTGATCCTTTCTTTGCTTAATTGTTCAGTAATTCTTTGCCCTGTAACAACTGCAGCCCACATATTTGTTCTGCTTCTGTCTGTCAGTGTTTCACTTTTTCGATTTATTTCTTGGTTTAATTCAGATTTTAGGCTGAAAACTTCATACCAGAACCATGGACTAAAAATAAAAACCTAGCCTCCTTGCTAATTCTGTGCTTATTTATAGTATTGTTATAAGTATGCAGTGTCCCTGGGAAATGAACTGAATAAATACATACAAATAAAAGGGACACAACATGACCATAAAGCATCAATAACCACAGACTCCACCACAGTAAATAAAAGGCAAAAAACGTAAATTATTTAACAAAACTGACACCAGAAGACCACGGATGCTATGTGAATAAACATCCCTAATGAAAGTAGTGCTCATTATTTCTTCTTGCAAATAATGTATTATGGAACCATGGGGCCATATTGTACATGGGTTGGCTGCACTAGTTATCTGTTAGGAGATGGTGAGAGCAAGTAAAGTGAATAGTCATAAATAAAAAAAAACGTATTTTGTGATAATAGTCTCTGGTACATACAAATAACATATTTCGGAGATATGCCTTATTTCTTTAATAATGACAGAAGCGTATATAAATACCTTTTACACTGATAAAACTGAAATGCTGGCTTTGATTAAATGAAGTATGTCAACACATTTCACATAACTGTATTAGGTTAGTTGAAAGCAATAATATTAAGTTAGGATCAATAGGTTGAATATGTTCAACTTAACCCTTTTTTACCAAGTGTTTTTATTGCTCTTGGGGCATGAAAAACAAGATTTTAACTTTAGTTAATTTTTGTCTAGTTTTTTCAAATTTAGAAAAAATGTGTTTTATATGTCCACTCAGGTGGACGGTATGCGTTAAAGTTTGAACTGAAGACATGTAAAATTACATTATAATGACATAAGTATATTGATTTACGGCCCAAAAAGATATTGCAAATGAAGTATTTTCAAGAACAACAGTAGCAGTAGTATGAATTGTTGTTGAAATATAGCCAGTGATGCATGACGTCCACTTTAGTGGACAGGTGATTAATCATAATTTCCTGCAAACATAAAATCAATACTTTGACAATTTATGAATTATAGGATTCCGTAGTTGTTACTTGATGTCACCAACATTGTTATACCTGCAGGGGGCGCTTTCCATAAAAGGATTGGCAAGATATCGATGAGTGATTAGGTCCATCTCAAGTCCCCAGGAAGTGCGCCGGACTCAGATGAAAATATTCGTGGTGGCCAAACGGCGGTACTACACTTCCGTTTGGTTGCCAGGCCCGGAAACACTTTTTCCCATTGACTTACATTGGGAAAGAGTGGTCTGTAAATCGTTGGATCATTTTTTTAAACTAAATAAACTACCCAGTATGAACACTTGTATAGCCCTTATTAAAAACATTCGTTCCTCAAGTTGTAATAATGTGCTAATAACGTTATTCTGAGAGTTATTTCCCTCTGCATTATGAACGTGCATCTAACCCACGGGACCGCGCCGCCCGGCACGCTCATGTTACGTGTTCAGCATGGTCCCGACCAATCAGAGCACACTGTGCTCACAGGGAGGGTGGGGGCTAGAGCTATTGGAGCTACAACGAGCCGTTAAAGGCAGAGAGTGAAATTCAGTGAATACACGTAGTTTACAGAGATGCTGTTTGAGAAACAAATGTGAGTTGCGTTTATCTTTACCCATGGATGCACAATAAGAACGGACCCATATCGTCTTACTGCCACCCCACGGGGCTGTAATAATGGATATATTGCACATGTTTGCTGTAATTCATTATTATACTACATGGGCTGTATGATTAAATCTTGTACCGTAAATGTTGTATTAAATAAAGTTAATATTACCGACGTTATTAATGTCCCTGTAGCTTCGTATTGCACTGTGTGTGTATATATATATATATACAGTGCAATAATTATTTCATGCTAAATGAAGCTCTGTTGCTTGGATATCACTAGATCCTGTTACAGCGTAATATAAGTACATAACGATTGATGTTTACATTAGCATAATTACTAGCTAGCCGCTAGCTGCTAACTGCCGCCTCGTTAATATCAAATCCATCATAATAACAAATCATTACCATGCGGTCATGAACGCGCGGTTCTGTAACTTACGTGTACGCAAATTGACGTGCTTGATGTGAACGAGCATTTTGGTTAAAGTTGCGCATGCGCTATGAGCGCACATACGGGTACTTCTCAGGCATGCTGGGTAATCTGTGACGTTTCACTCTCTCAAAAGTTGGGCCATTTTATCATCATGCGCTAATGAGCAACTCTCATAGGAATGAATGAGGCCCCGCCTCCCACGCTGTATCCAGTTCTTATTATACATTCATGGTCCATCTGGCTTTCTGTCGTCCATCTTGGTTTAGAGAAATGTATCATGCACTTACACTGACTCTCCACTGGGTGGCAGTGTATGGGATGATGCAATAGGGTCCTATGTAGTGGCTAATGCCATCAAAACCCATGCATATACAAGAAAACACCTTTTGAAAAGCTGTCCACTGTAGTAGCCTCTATGCGTGAAAGGTTAATGTTATTGCTTTCAACTAACCTAAAAAAAGAGAAGAAACATATTTTTTAAACAACCATACATTTCAATATGAGACATATTAAAATGATAAAAACATGGTTGTGCTTTGTTCTCTCTCAAAATCTTAAGCCTTTAATGGGATTTGTTCCTCTACTAATGTCTGTTTGGTTGGACGTATTCTATGTATTTTAAAATAAATCCCAAGTATTACACGTGATAAAGCTCCTTCCCATGCCATTGAGCCTCATTGTTGTCTATACAAACACATCAATGAGCCTGCACCTGGTGTTTGTCCCTGCAATACCAAGAACACACACTGTAGTTGATTTTGAATTAATCCCACACACACCTGCCACCAAATGTGGATTAATCCATTGCTGAAAATAGATCCTACCAAAAGTGTAGGGCTTTCTATAATGATTGTTTTTTCTCGCTTGTTAATGGCAACCAAAGTATGATAAAAAAAACTATAATAATATTCATTGTGTGTGTATTCTTGCTGTCCTATTTATACTCTAATTGAAAACAAATGGATCCACCGTGGCGCCACAGTGAACACGCTCTGCTAATTTAAAGCACATAAGAGCACAGAGGATGGTATTAAAAGCTATTTATAAGTTGACCTGCTTTCTGCAGCAGAGCCTCCACAACAGGAGGGACACAAGTAGAGAGATCTGTTAAACCAATTAGTCTGAGATGGCACACACATCTATGGAGGTGTAAGTGAGCCATGTGCATACTCATTAATTACTCAGCATACACACACATTAAGATAAACTATGATTACATTCCTATTTATTTATTAACCAACCCACTCTCTTTGCATGTTTGGCACATTTACTCATAATACTAGATTTATTGGTGGGTTAAGAAATTAAATCTTACAACTTTTGTTGTTCTTTTTTCACATTGTGCTAAAGATTAGAAAATTAGATGATGAAAATATTGACAACATAATATTGTCTATCTGTATCAAGGAACCAAACCCATACTGTGCATTCTAACTTTAAATGTAAAAATGACCACACTTACAGAATGCCACCACAAAACCATATATACAAACCACTTCCTTGATTTTAGAAATACTAAAACAATGCAAACATTGAACAGGGAATAATGCTTAAAACATGGCAAAATTGTATTTTTAACATACCTTACCAATGTCTTTGCATGTGTTCAGCCTACTTTGGTTTGTGGGTTAAAAAATGTAATACACAATGTGGATAAAATCAGTAATAATGATGTAATGTGCATTCTAAATATACCTTAAAAAATGTAAATGACCACACTGTAACAGATTACCTTCACAAAACAAGCATACAATTTAGAACATACTGTATGGACTTAAAATACCAGAGGTGTAAGAAGTACTCATCTTATACTTAAATAAAGGTTGCAATACTAAAAATTCCTGAAATCAAAATCTTAAGTAAAAAAGTATAAAAGTATTGGCATCACAATATAGTTATATACCAAAAGTATAACTAATTGTTATGCGTAATTGCCCATTTTAACATAATTTACATGAAATGACTGTATAATCATTATTGATGCATGCATGTGTTTATCACAGCTAGTAAGGATGGAGCTACAGTCATTTAGTTTATATACTGCTGCTGGATATCTTAACCTATGATTAAATGTTAATGTTTTTAGTTTATTCATGTTCGGTTAATCTGAATCTGTAAAACAGCTATAACTGTTAAATAAAAATAGTGGAGTAAAAAGTACAATATTTGCTTCCAAATTAGTGGAGTAGAAGCATAAAGTAGCTAAAAAATGAAAATACTCAGGTAAACTACAGGTACCTCAACATTTTTATAATTCTAAAAAGTTAAAGTTCACCCTGAAAAATACTGAAACACTGCAAAAAACTTGAACTTAAAGGAAATATTGTTATTTAAAAATAACATCTGTGATTATTTTTCCTGAAAGCCTCTTTTAATATCTACTAAAAACCATAGAACCATCAGACAGCTCCTTCTATTGGCTAGCACTCCAACACATTGTACGTGATAGGCTTAGGGAGGGGACATTTCTAAGCGGTTGACCAATCACAACAGAGCCATCCAGCTAACCAATCAGAACAGACTGGGCTCTGGTTTCAAACAGAGGGTGAAAAGAGGTGCTGCAGCACAGGCAGTATGAGAAAAATAAAGAGCTTTTTGAACATTAATGCATGGAGACATGTCCCAGTAGAGACACTACATACTGATATGAAGCGGAAAATGTGCATGATCTTTTTATCTTTATTGTAATCAATACTGTTACTTACATGTTTAATTATTATTTTCCTTATGTAAACTCGTGCCTTTTCTATCCTGTGTTTTACTCTAATTACTGTTGCTGCTGTGACATCTGAATTTCCCTACAGAGATTAATAAAGGTTTATCTTACCTTGTTACTAATTGTTTCTTCAGGCAGGTTTTTCTCTTTTTTAGCTTTACCTACAAAAGGTAATGCAGTGTCGTTCATTTAGATATCACCAAAAAGTGTGTGTGTAATCCCCGCAATTGTGAAGCAGGAAGAATTAAAAGGCTGTGAAGGGAGGAGGTCGAGTGGATGTCAATGTGTCACCGAGCTTTATTTTCACACCAAGTAAGTATAGCAAGGCAGTTTAATTTAGGAGGACTAAATGAATCTGATGCGCTGAAACTAAAGGTGTTGATATGTTTTCAGATAATACACAAAAAATGATGAGGAATAACCGTACAAACTCATAGATTCAGGATAGCCTGATAACAGTTTTTTTCTCTCTCACTGTTCGAGTCCGACCCTTGTCAATTAACTACAGGGGTCCCTCAGAGCTCTGTTCTTGGTCCCCTCCTCTTCTATCTGTACACAAACTCGCTAGAATCAGTCATTAGCATTAGCATTGGGATATATATTTTTTAAATCCTCTGGAGCAGAGAGAGGAGCTGTGGATTATTGTTATTTATTAATGCATCAGTGTTTCTTAGGGTCAAAAACACTAAACTCAAAACTTAAAATGAAAGTGTTTAGTTTATTTAATAAAAGAGCACATCTTCAATGTGAAAAGTGACAGTAGATATAGATTAGTTGCAATTTGGTGCTATATATATTATATATATATTATATATATATTATATATATATTATATATATAATATATTATATATATATATATATAATATATAAATATATTATATATATAATATATATATAATATATATATAATATATATATTATATATATAATATATATATAATATATATATAATATATATATTATATATATATTATATATATATTATATATTATATATATATATATATATTATATATATATATATATATATATATATATATAAAAGAAAGAAAAAAAAGCGCCCCTCCAAGACAATGGTAGGGGAAACACTGAACTCCCTCCTGGCTGGTCTACCTGCATGTGCCATCCGACCTCATCCAGAATGCAGCTGCTCGCCTGGTCTTCAACCTTCCTAAATTTTCCCACACCACTCCGCTCCTCCGCTCCCTTCACTGGCTTCCGGTAACTGCTAGAATCCACTTCAAGACACTTCGTGCCGTGCTGCGAATGGATCTGGCCCTTCCTACATCCAGGACATGGTTCAACCGTACACCCCAGCACGTGCACTCCGCTCTGCATCAGCCAAACAGCTCGCTGCACCCGCACTGCGAGGGGGACCCAAGTTCCCATCAGCAAAAACACGTGGGTTTGCTATCCTGGCTCCAAAATGGTGGAATGAGCTCCCCATTGACATCAGGACAGCAGAAAGCTTACACACCTTCCGGCGCAGACTGAAAACTCATCTCTTTCGACTCCACTTCGAGCGACAGAATTACTAACAGAGCACTTATATACTAATAAAGGACTGGCTTACCTAAAGCCAGTTGAGTAGCACTTGAAATGTTTTGGCTCTACTTGATACCTGATACTTGTATGATTCTGTTTTCTTCAAGTTTGCATCTTCTTGGTCGAATGCACTTATTGTAAGTCGCTTTGGATAAAAGCGTTAGCTAAATGCAATGTAATGTTCCAGTGGGAATTTGCTCGAGACAGATGTCATTATGGGCTGTGCATGATACGAGGAGTGAAGCAGGTAGGACCCAAATGCAGAAAACACTGATAATACCTTTATTTCAAGGGCTAATATCTAACATGGATAAACAAAACACTCCACGGTGAACTCAGTCACAAACAAAAGAAGCACCAACACTGAACACAGGAAGAGACAAGACTAAATACAGGGCGGGGTAATCACAAGACGAGAAACAGCCGGGCAGGGGAGGAGAAACACAAGGGCCACAGGTGAACACAATCAGACAACTAGACACACCAGGGGAACTAACGACGGGAGGAAAAACACAGGGAAAAGGACCAGACAATAACCCAGGAGGAAAACATGACAGAGAGAACAGCAAAAACACCCAAACCTAGACATAGAAATGTGACATGACATGAGAATCGTGACAGTGCATGACTGACACATTTGTGCCTCACTCCATTCTGAACTCTTCCTCCTGGACTCACACTCTGCTCTGCTCTCTGCAACAAAAGAATACTAGCTGTTTCACAAAGCATCCATCTGGTACAGAATCATGGTTCCATTAAATGTGTGTTGACCATGTTGGGGTTGCAGGAGACAGAGGGTGTTTCTCAATGTCGAGGAAGGCTGCTCCAGAGCCACTATTTCAAGGATGCTACGTCATCGAGTCCGGCCGAAGGACTGTTCCAATGTCCAGGATGCTTGGAATTCTACCGAGGCCGGCGTCCTTCGTTGCGGGAAATTTCGAGGCTGCACATGTGTATCCTCCGCGGTCTGAAAATCCCCACAATGCTTTGCCACAGACCAATTTCCAAATCTTTGGCGGAAATCGCGCTCCATTAAAGGCGGGGCCTCTCATATGACACACACCTGCACACCTGTGCCTGTTCCACAATTCTTCGTTTTCCGAGGCTAGGAAGGATTCTTGCATCGCTTCTGAAGGACCTGACTCGGAGGGACTTGTCCTACCAAGGAAGCGTCCTCGACATTGAGAAACACCCAGAGAGTCATGTCATCATCTAAATCCCCCCTCAGGTGTCTAACTGATCCCTCTTCAAGTTGCTGGGCTACGTCCATTTTAACTTGACCCTTCACCAAAAATATGTTTTGTTGCGAGAACTGAGCTGTTGACGTGTGCTCTGATATTGAGCTAATGCATTTCTTGATATTCAATACTGAGGCATGCAACATGTTACATAACAATACCTCATTATGTAATAACTCCACACAATTTTCACTTCATTATGCAATATGAAGTGAACAGCTATTACTGATACAAAAAAAAATCCACCAAGCCATTTTTCAGCTATTGTCTGCATATGCTAATTATTATATTTAATGCAACGTATGTAAATTGTGCAAATTGCCCAACATATGCAAGTAAGCATCCTGCAGTTTGTATGTGCAGGTTGCCCGTACTTTACATTTCTAAAATAAAACGTTGGGGTACTCAACATTTCCGGTTTCACTATTAATTAATTACATTAACAAAGTGCATTAAAGCATGACGAAACAAACTCAGAAAAGCAAGATTCCTGCAAGTACATAGTTCAAACCATTGTAAGGGCTTTTGCATTGGCTTGAAATCGGCCAAACCTCATTTTTCATGATACACAATTCAATTGCCTTCCAGATTCTGAATGCAAGCAATGGTACAAGTACAGCAGATAGCTCATACTGAGGAACGAGTTATAAACAATTATGTAATTTATAAGATGTTTTTGAAACTGGATGGTCATTGGTTCAAGCCCCCATTTGGACAAATAAAAAACCTACCTAACTTCAGGTAGATGACTGGTAGCTCAGAGGGGTCTGTTCACCTTGAGCAAGGTACCAAACTACCAAACTGTTCCAACTATGGCAGCCCCAGTGCTCTAATACGCTATTAACACCTTTCCAGAAAAACGCATGTGTTTGTGCATGTATTTCAGGACTAGTTGTTTAGGTCCTGTTTGTGCATCTGTGTTTATTTCAACTGTAACTGTATAACAAATAAAACCAAACTTCCCCTGAAATTCCCCTTGGGGATTAATAAAGTATGTTTTCCTCTCCTTCTTTTTCTTTGTTGTCTCCAAATGTATTTCAGGCTCTTGAAGTGATAGTGTGTAAATGTGTGACACCTTAAGGTAGCAGGCAGTGTAAATCGGAAATGAGGTTACACACACTTCTACAGGACGCACTGTTCCACACCAGAGACAAATTAGTGAAAGCTTGTAATCAAGCGAGGGGACTGTAGCAATGTATAATGACTTATTCCAACAGTGGCGGTGTGAAAATAGAATGACCACTGGCGTTTCTGCAGCTCAGATTCCCTCATACGTGTTTAATAATGTTAATAAGACAAACACAGCAGCCGGAAAAACGATCTAATGGGAACACTGGACATTTTTCCCCTGCAGTGTTCTGCTCAGTTTGGGTTCAAATCAGCAAGCTTCACTTAATTACCAAGCAAATAAAAGTCATTACTATTCCATTGGAGCAGTATATATGAACATGATTGAAAGTGCATAGCTGCTCCCATTGGTACAAATACAAATTATGAATATTTTATATAGAGGGGACTTGAAATGCTGAGCGGATTTCTGTGCATGTCATCACTTTTTAAGATTCACAATCGATTGGAGGGCCTATGTTAGCACTTTCACAATGAATGGTCCTCACGGTCTGTGAGTCATTAATAGAACACTGCGTGTCTTAAGGAGCACTTAAGTGATTCGTAATCAACATAGCCATAGTTATTAATTTGGTGGTGTATTTTTCTCACTGGGATTACTTTAATGCAGTCAGATTTTATCAGTGAGGACTCATTTATTTGCAGTTGGTGGGAGAAGACCATGATTTGATATGTGCATCTGTCTGGAATATGCTGGATGTTTTAGTTCCTCTTTTGTTTCACACAAAGCGGGGAAGCTGATAACATGAATCACAGAGACTAAAAAGGGTAAAAGAAAATGACAGGAAATAGGTTCAAAAAGAGGGAATGACTGACAATAAGAAGAGTAAAAAGCTCTCCCATGAAAGCCTATTTCTGCGAGAAATACAAAAAACATTCCTAACATTCAAGGTTATAACGATGAAAGTTAGGAATGCTGCTCTAACAGGTAAAAGGTTATTACATAATACATGCATCATGTGATTTTATATAAGATATATGAAAAACTCCTGCATTACTGTAATATTTAATTGTATTCAAATTGCAATTTTTTTTATAGCATATTGCATTTAGGCTGTTTATGGAAAAAAAGTAATCAATCAGGAGATGTTTTGTTATGCTGTGTTATGTTAGTGCTTTTTTTTAATGCTGCCTCTAAACATCGTAATGAAAGAGTTTGCAGTAGCTGCACAAACGTCCCAACACTCTCTCTTCAGACCTTTGTTGTTTGCTTTAATTCTTTGATATGTGCATTAGAAGGCCTTCTTTTTAGATGATGGGTTTCACACTAAGACTCATGGATAATAGAAGAATACAAAATAAGTAATAGTATGGTGATCAGTTGGAAATGTTTGCTTCTTTTCACATTGCTGAAAATAAAGTACCAGCTCTGTATAGTAAACCTCTGTTACCATTCTCCCAGCAGTGCTCCTACAGAATGGAAGCTCCCGGGGATTCCTATTGATTACATGTTTTCTGCAAGCTGCACAAATATATCTTTGTACAAGCAAGGGTTCAAATGTGTAATACCAGTCGCTGGCAGTGACAAACACAAAGAAAAGGATCAACGTCTACAACATCAATGTTTTCAGGGAAATCGTTGTGAAAACACTGAACACTTTGCTCAACAACCAGACGGGCACAAGTAGGGACTGGCTGCTAAACATTGAATGTTTTTAGTAGCTGAAGGGCATCTGTGGCGGATTGACTAAATACCAATAAGAGTGCCCGTGGTTTGAACCCTAGCCCTTGTCTTGTCCTTTGGCAATATATTTGGTACCGTAGGCATGTCTCCATTATTGAAGTGTAAGTTGCTCTGGATAAATGTGTCATAAGCCAGGTTTAACCTTGAAAAAGTAAATTTTTCAATTTACTCCCAGATGGCTCAATGTACCCCTTGACGCAGATCAAGATACCCCTTAAATGGGGCAAGTTAAGACACAAGACAACCAAAACCACAGCTACAAATGATTGATGTGTGTGTGTTGGAAATGCAACCAGGCAACTCCTAGCTCACACGTCAATATCACGCCATTGATTTCAACTCTTTGCTTCCATATGATGACATCAAGAGTTTAGGATGTTGTCTCCAGTTACAATCTTGATAATTAGGCTATAATAGCTGCTAGATAACATAGATGTGTATCAATGTTAAGTTTACTCATGGTGTAAATCGCAGGTTCCATCAGAAAATACGATATTTGCTGTTAATATTTGCTCACTGCTTGTAGCACTTCGGGATTTGAAATCAAATATGAAGTGCTTTATAAATGAAACCCATTATTATTATTATTATTATTATAACAGACTGCCAATCTATGATTTCGATGTGGTTCTATTTAAGGTTCTCTTTAAGAGACAAAGTCATATGCCTATTCAACACAATCTTCTATCAACTCAGATATGATTTTGCTATTTTATTTCTTGATCTGGAGGAAGGACTTGAGCTGGGACAGAAATAGTGACAAAACAAAGTCGCCTTTACACATCAGTACCCTTGTTTGTTTAAACATGATTGGTGGGAAAAAAACATTTGTAATAAGGAATTGTAAATAAGAAGCTTTCATTTTCTTGCTCAACAGTAGGGATGGGAGTCGTTAGGATTTTATCGATACCGATACTGCTTATCGATACCCGTATTTTTTTATACTCTTATCGATACTTTTCAATAATGTGGTGCATAAAATTATAGAAATGATTACAAGATGTGAAGATTAAACAACAGTCATTTTATTGTAATTTATTGTAATTTATTATTTAATGTAACTTGTTCAATGTCATACCAAGCAGGTGTGAGTGTGTTTGACAGTGTGTCTCGCGGTAATTAGGGGCAGTTCATAAATCCATGTAAACATGACCATAGGTCAGTTAAAACGAGACGCTGCGTGCGCAACTCCTAAACTGGAAGCTCCGGTCGGCTAACCATTATAATCCGTTTATTGCATTTATTATTTATAATTGTAATAATGGATTATCAGTAATCATTTTAAAGTTACACAGAGACATTGGATTAACCGTTGTTATGCCCTTGAACACAACTTTTGATCACAAAACAGCAAAGGTAAGACATAATTATCATCAAAGTGAAGTTGTTTTCTTGCTCTTTCCTGGCTGCTAGTTCAGTGAGTTTTGGTCTTACAGTGATGAGACTTACCAACCCAGTCTCACAAATAAACGTGTAATAACTACGTTGGTCCACAACGTGGGACGTAATATTTCTACAAAAACGCCTCTGAAATTGTAAGATCCTTACGGGTTTTTTCACCATTCATTCCAATGGCTGGCGTCTATGTCACGTGATCTTCACATTTCTCCCTGCAGAAAAAAAAACATGGCCGACATTCGTTTTATTCTCGGTGGAAAATGCCTATTTTAAGGTTAGATTGGCCATTAAAATGTGTTTTGATGTCATTTAATGCGAGAAATATGAGTTGTTATTTCAGATTATGTGTGCAGTGGATGTACATGATCTTTAGTTTGCTAGTTATTACGAAGATTACTTCAGGAAATTGTGTCCATACAACGTTTTCATTGTTACCAAGGTGGTTGCTAGGGACGCTGCTATCGATATTATTTCTGTTATGTTGTGTAACTGTTTAATGGTGTTATCTTTATTGCTACCCCCTTCCCCGTCAATGTATAGTGTTGGTCCACAGCGCAAACATATTAGTTTAACAAAATCCAATGCAATTCCAGTCTCACATCTCACATCGTCATTAACATATACCGGAAACAGACCGAAAACATTTTTTTTAAATAAAATAATACTTTATTCCGAGTGTGCTTGCTTTTCTCTTTGAAAGTCATCACATAACGGCATTGTAATACACAGTTTGGCTGCATTAAATATTACATATCTGCCGTAGTTCTGTATTTATAGAGCCCTGATGAGAAGACTTCTAGACAAACATGAGGAACTGAAAATGTGACGTGGATCATAAATATATCAGCCATTAAACAACATCTTACATTTCTTTTCACACAATACGTCTCCTTGCAGTATCAACACTAATTCTGCTGACTTTTATATTTGATCCAATTGGTAGATAGGCTGTATTTACACCATAAAGGTGCACAGCTGATATAAAGGGACACCTAGTGGTTAAAGCATGTTATTGAATTTCATTATTTTTATTATTAGATATTAATAGGATCCCTATAAAGTATATTCATTACTCGTTATTCTCTACTAATAGTTAATTAAAGACTGTATATAATGACTATTTTGCACATCCCTTTCAAGATTTTCTAATGTTTATTGACATATCATATAGGCCTACACAACTATGGTGTAGTTATGCATTGAATGAAAAACTTGGGTCGCAGGTAGGGTGACCAGATGTCCCGCTTTGTGCGGGACTGCACAGCATTTTCACGACTTTTGGTGCGTCCCGCAAATTGAGACCATGTCCCGCATATTTCATTTTGATAGGCTAAAACGCTTTTCTTTTCAAATCAGATTTATCCAATGGCTGTTGAGAAAGCAGGGAAGGCTATCATCACGGGGGTGTGTTTGCTGTCACACACGGCGGGTGCTGGTCAAGTGTTAACCAATGAGAGTAACTCACTCACACACACACCCCCGCGGTCCCGCCAAACAACAACAACGAAAGTCAGTCAATAACGCAGGCGACGCAGCAGGTTATGGAAAATGGAGGAAACTGAAACTACAACTAAGAAGAAAAGAAGATGCACATACAACAAAGACTGGGAAGACACTTACCCGTGGGTGAAGCCAGGGCAGGGCGACTCTCAGAGGGAGTTTTTTGCAAGAGTAATTTTTCAATTTCACATGGCGGTGAATACGACGTCAAAAGACACAGAGAATGCGATTATCTTAAGAAACGTGTCGCTCAAAAAGAGACATCCCACTCTATGGAGACATTCCTACTCAAACCAAAAAACGATGGCCACTCAGACAAGGTAACAGCAGCAGAAATAACCAGTGTTACCATAGTGACTGTGGTAACAAGCTAGCGCCGACCATTTTTCCAGACTCTGATATAGTAAAGAAAATGTCATGTGGTCGTACAAAAGCAGGGGTGCTGTTGAGAGGGTGTCCCACATTGTCCCACACAAACATACTCCTTGTCCCACATTTGGTTTGTTGGGACCTGGTCACCCAAGTCGCAGGTTCCTCAATAGTGCATTACAAGACATCTATCAATATTTGTGCATACCTCCAGCAATGTTAACTATGTTGAAGCACTTATTTTAACTGATATTATACATAATGTATTATACTCTTATAAGATGTATGTAGATATTTCATCTCCGGCCTTGTCAGGTATTGAACAATCAATAAATAAAGAACACAGCATTGTTAAATATAAAACACAGAATTTGTGTGATTATACTAAATGATGTAAATAAACACCACTGCATATTTACAACTGTTACACATGCTGATGTAACGCAAATGTTTCCAACTTGGGATCAATAAAGTATATCTTATCTTA
Organism: Pogonophryne albipinna; assembly: GCA_028583405.1. Taxonomy (NCBI): domain Eukaryota; kingdom Metazoa; phylum Chordata; class Actinopteri; order Perciformes; family Artedidraconidae; genus Pogonophryne; species Pogonophryne albipinna. The sequence continues at coordinate 30,141,916 of CM053258.1, read as the reverse complement.
AGATGATCGATGGCTACTGCCATATTTGCAAAATGTGCCTCTGAACCTTGACAAGTGCATGTTTCAGGCTTATCAATTAATGTAATGTAATGTTATCAATGAACAACAGGAGGGGTCACAAACATAAGACCAGCTGTTAAATAAAGCTCTTCTGACCTTAGCTGGCATGTGTGTATATATAAATGCTGCCCATTATGTGCACAAGCAATTTTCACCCATTTATTAATTATATGTTTTAAATTTGAGTGTTTCCTATCCCCTAAACCTCCAGGGATGTACACAGTTTAATACTGGCAACTTCTTATTATGGGAAATACGAAAAAGTCTTTTAAAACTACAATTCCCAGTAGAGACGTGCCATAGATAGAGAACATGTTGCGAAACAGAATAGCCAGCATGTGTAGTTCTGGGGACGGGGTGGGGGAGGGAGGGACGGGGTGGACACGTTCAAATCCAGTTTTGGACAGTCTGCCATGGTTCCATCCCATTTCAAGTGCTGTTCGAGGCTCGGCGTAACCCTCGGAGCACACTCTCCAATCACAGAGCTTGAGGATTATCACGGGGTTTGTCAAGCGAAGCGGAGAGAATACTTACTTCCCCGTGTAATATTCTCTAAAGCAAATGAGCTGCTCCGACCCTCGGTCCTGACGGACCCCAACTTGTGTTTATTAATCAAACAAATAAATAAACACAAGGATAATTAGGTGTTATTGTTGAGTAAATGGAGAATTGCACAGGGGAAAATAACGTATCTATGCCACAATTTTAGATGCGGATTTTGTTAAACTAATACGTTAGCGCTGTGGACCAACACATTGACGGGGAAGGGGGTAGCAATAAAGATAACACCATTAAACAGTTACACAACATAACAGAAATAATATCGATAGCAGCGTCCCTAGCAACCACCTTGGTAACAATGAAAACGTTGAATGGACACAATTTCCTGAAGTAATCTTCGTAATAACTAGCAAACTAAAGATCATGTACATCCACTGCACACATAATCTGAAATAACAACTCATATTTCTCGCATCAAATGACATCAAAACGCATTTTAATGGCCAAACTAACTTTAAAATAGGCATTTTCCACCGAGAATAAAACGAATGTCGGCCATGTTTTTTTTTTCTGCAGGGAGAAATGTGAAGATCACGTGACATAGACGCCAGCCATTGGAATGAATGGTGAAAAAAAACGTAGGGATCTTACAATTTCTGAGGCGTTTTTGTAGAAATACTACGTCCTAAGTTGTGGACCAACGTAGTTATTACACGTTTTTCTGTGAGACTGGGTTGGACTTACACCAATGGAATCTGTGGATAAAATGACGTAGAAAATATCGCTTTTGCCAGTTATGTGCTGAAGTAGCCATTAACCCCGTTAGCCCGTTTTGTTAAGTGTTGATTTAGACTCTTGGTGTTGGACTTCTGTTCCGTGTAGGTAAAATGGTTAATATCGTCTGTTAGCTGAGTTTTTCCCGTGAAGTGGGTATGCATCATTAATAGGTTGTTAAATGTTAAGAAGCCTTGAGACGATGTTTCTAGCAAGATGTTGCATCTGCCCCTATGGTCTGCCCCTGGGAGTCTCACAATAATAAGAGCGCTGTTAGGAGAGATGATGAGTGGCCAATCAGAGGGGTACTCAAACCGGACACGTCACACGGGATGAGGGTTCCCAACTAACCAGAATTGTTTCAACTAAGGAAGTAGCGTAATTCATATACCAATAGCAGCACCGTTTGTCCAGCGGCTTAACGGTATACCGATACCGTCCAATCGGCTGCCGGTACTGACTTAGTACCGGTTCTCGATACCCATCCCTACTCGACAGTGTTTTTTAGCAAATAATAACGTACATCATGCACACCATCATAAACCTTTGATAATTAAAAATACTGGTTGAGAAATGTAGACGTTATGAGATAAGGTTGTAAAACAATATGTAGAGCCTGTCCCATGTAACTTAATCAAGTTGATAACTGGGTATTATATTAATCTATCGGCGTGTTTACATGTGCAAACTGTTTTAACCCGTCCCCTTTTATTATTTATTTGAAAAATGGGTAAAAGAAAACTGTCGGTGCCTCAATTAAAATCAAATAATTGTAAGGAGTAAGCCTGATGTTTATCACACATTTAACTTCCTTTTGGCCAAATATCAAACAACAATGAAATCATTAACTTATTTTCATCCTGTATACTAGGGCTGAACGATATACCGTGTCATGGCGATAACCGCGGTATGCACACCGCAGGGACGTGCGGTTTTATTCATTTTTTTTAAAAATGCTAACGCACTTTAGCACAGAATTCAAAAATAAAGATACCCTTATTACTTATCGAAACTGCACATACAATATATCCGATTAAAGCTGAGACTCCACAGATTATTTAAGTATAGTATCTAAGCGATCCGATCTCGCAACAGGGAAAGCAAACACAGACATCACAACACGTACCTTTTACGGAGCTTTTACTGGAGATCGTCTCACCGTAGCTGTCAATCTGATCAAAAGACGTGTTCAATAGCATTAAAACGAGAAAGAAAAAACGCGGCTGAATCGGTTGATCCATAGGTTGATAATGTATCTGTGGCTTTGAAGCAATTGTTTATAATCCATAATTCCATTTTTATGTAAAAATCGGAGCACAAAAGTTAGCTGCTAATGGTAGCCACCAGAGTGTATGCAGCTTCCGGTTTTGGCTACGCGTCACTCTCACTCCTTATGTGTTTATGTGTTGGTGTGTGTAGAACTTCCCCTGCATGCACAGCAAACTACCAATCACAATCATTCTTGATCAGATCACAGCAGGCCCCGCCCCGCTAGTTTGCAGACCATCAAAACACTGGTAAAAAATGAGCGAGGCACAGGAGGACAATACCGGAGAGAATGAAGATTTACTTCCAAGAAGCTTCCTATAGTTTAATGGGTCGTAACAAATACGTTTAATCTCTTGGATCCCTTACCACTCTTCTTCATTCACAGATGAACCCCCTTATTTGAGGGTAAGCAACATGCCAAGACCGGAAGCAGCAGCCACTCTGGTGGCTACCATTAGCAGCTAACTTTTGCTCTGCGATATTTACATAAAAATGGAATTATGGATTATAAATTAAATCATTTTTTTATACAGAGACGTTAAAAACCTATGGATTGACCGATTCAGCCGCGTTTTTTCTTTCTCGTTTTAATGCCATTGAACACGTCTTTTGATCAGATTGACAGCTACGGTGAGACATCTCCCCTAGAAGCTACGTAAAGGTACGTGTTGTGATGTCTGTGTTTGCTTCCCCTGTCCGAGTTCAGATCACTCAGTGATGATACTATATACCTAAATAATCTGTGGAACCTCAGCTTTAATCGGATATCTTATATGTGCAGCTACGATAAGTAATAAGGGTACTTTTATCTTCTGTGCCAAAGTGCGTTAGCATTTTTCGCTCAGGGGTAATTTAGATGCTTCTTATGAGACTTGTGTTTTGTTTTGGTAAAAATGGTTTGTATCGTCAGTTAGCTGAGATTATTTCCGTTAATCTGGTATAACACATTAATAGGTTCTTAAATATTACGATCCCCTGAGACACTGTCGTGAAAAAAAAAAGTAAAGTACCCGCGTGGACTTTGGGGCTTAACAGGTTAAAAAAACCGCAATATATACCGCAGGGGGGGAAAAAATCGTGATGTCAGTTTTTTTCAATACCGTGCAGCCCTACTGTATACATGTATTTAAGCAAGGGCTACACCATTTGCTTATTGCCATACCGCTCCAACTAACTTTTGTCTTATAGTGCATAGACGGTGTATCTATGAAAAGCGCAGCTCCAGAGAAGTTGGCAGAGACTTTTATACACAATCTAGCCGTGCCTACACATATATGTCTGAGGTTATTTTCATATCAACTTAAAAAGGGTAAAAATGTTGGAGGTAAAATGTTGCACTTTAAGATGCATTCTCTCTTTCGTGCTCAGTCAGGGTCCACAGTGTCACCTTGCTGTGTACCTGTGCTTGTGTCACCCCCCCACTGTCACCAGCACAGACTACAGAAAGGAAGTACTAAAGGAGGAGGACTACATCCTGGCTGTGTGCAGTTTGCGCGCCTCTAATGGAAGCCCACTGGGCCATGTATAATGCATGGGGCAGCATTAGTGCTCTGTGTCCTTCTGACATCAGTTTCCCTCCCTTGTCACCCTGAGAGCCTACACAGATAACAAGACTCACTTTAACCAGGAGGTGAGAAAAATAACAAGCAGACTGACAGTGAGACCAAGTTAGAGTGAAAGAAAGATCACAGTGTTCTTGTACTCAGATCCAAAAAGCTCATCTGATGTTCTGTGGTAGTCATAGAACATTTATTTCAGTACAAAGCTATTGTTTAATATTGTATTTTTAATGTGCTTTTCATAAATTGAATAATAGAGTATTCAGTCAAACTTCATTCACAGTCTCTCAGTTTGATGAGTCAGTTCTGAGTCATTCAGGATCAGCCTTTCATAACATCATATTGCCACAGTCTGACCCCAGCCTGTCCTTAAAAGCAGTATGAATTATTACCATTCAGACTTGAAGTACTCAAGTCCTGGACTCGATTTTCGGGAATGATGGACTCTGAAACGCCTCCATTGGACTCCTTTGTTTACGTCTGGAATATATTTACATCATTATGTGAACCCCGCGCTTCTATTGGCCAGCACTCCAACAGATTGTATGTGATAGGCTAACAGGCGAGACATCTCTAAGCCGTTTGACCAATCACAAAAGACCCGGCCAGCTAACCAATCATAGCAGACTGGGCTCTGGTTTCAGACAGAGGGTGAAAAGAGGTACTGCAGCACAGGCAGTATGATAAAGATAAAGAGCTTGTTGAACATTATAGCATGGAGACATGTCACAGTAGAGACACTACATACTAATATGAACCTGAAGAAAAAATAATATGTCCTCTTTAACATGTATTACAGAAACAGTGAGTTTCTAACGATCATGTTTTCTTCAAATAAAAAATAAAAAGCATCTGAAAAATGCATCCATAAATCAGCTTATATTTCCTTAGAAAATCAATATAATTAGTTGAGAGCCACCTCACATTTATTCAACCCAGCACAACCCATGTTTAAAAGTTCTGAAGTGTTCTGAAAATAAAAAACAGAAATTGTATCCTGAATTAACCTTTTGAGAAAAGATCATTGGATTTCACTGTATGGCTTTTTACCACCTGCAGCTCCTCTTTCCTGTTCTGATTCACTTATTGCTCTCATGGCGACGGTATCCGTGCAGCGACGGTATCCGTGCAGCAGGCAGCTGTTTTCAGAGAAAAAGCTCTGAAAAGCTCACCCAGCACCAACAAGCAGATAGATGAAGTTAGAGGCACAGCTGGTAATACATGATAGTGCTGCTGTGTAACTGAGTTTACTCACAAGATATTTCAACTGAAATGTATATAATATGTCTGGTTTGTGTTTACAACTTGTTAGAGGCCAAAAGTCCATAGACAGTCCACCTCATGTGATTAAAACATGAGCAGTCAGACGATCAGACGGTTATTAACTTGCCCTGTTGTAGTAATGTCACTGTGCCCTAAGAACTCACTGATTAAATTGGAAATAACAAGGTTTATAAAAGCTTATTATCCCCCTGTCACACAACTATCACACACTGTACATGTCTGCACTGCAAAAACTCAATATCTTACTAAGTATACTTGTCTAATTTCAAGTCAGAATACGTCTTTACACTTGATATAAGACATAATAACTTAAGTAGTAACAATGCAGTGAGATATAATGTCTTGTTTTAGACATTGCATCTTAAGTGTCTTGTTAAGTCAAATACTCTTGAAAATATCTTATTTTGAGTTGTATCTCAGGTGAAACAAGTTGTTTTGACATGTCACAAGACTTGCTGCCATTCATCCTCCTCGGAACAAATGATGCATCTGCAATAGAATCAGTCCAATAAATAAATGACCTTCACTACTGGTGCTCTTTGATAAATTGATCGATAGCTAAATTAGAATTAAACAATATGTTTAGTTATACAATAGCTAAAGATTACACGATATAAAATATACAGAATATTTTATAATACACCAATTTACTACAAAAACATATGGTATACATTCAAACAAGGAAAGTGGATGTGTTTTTATTCAAATGTAACCCTGTAAGTTAGTCAAAATACAGTATGTGCAAATTGTTCAAAGTAATAGAAAGACGTGAGCAATTATAAAGGGTGCAAAAGAAACGTTTTTGACCCATGTGAAATCAAATGGTACGTCATTGATGTACTTTGAAAACGTAATGTTGAATTACAGATGTAGACATATTTGTCCTTAACAAAACCACCTTCCTAAAGTAGGTGAAAGTGAAACCTAACAAAACTGAAACACTTTCACAACCTTGGATATGTCTCTTCCGTTGTAACGGTTGGTGCAGTTTGCCCCTCCGGAAGCATTAGAGTGGTAATGAGAACAAATGATAATGTCCATTTAATGGCTTGATAGCATTCAAAGCAGTTGGTGACAGTGGGCTGGTGATTCACGTCCATATACTTTAAACTACATTTTTTATTTTATATGAGTTTTGAACATAATAGGCAACAAAACAGTCTTTTGTAAAGTAGAACACAATACCCTCACTCCTGCTGAGTGTTCTATGGGAGTCTGAGGCATCCTGACGTACACTAAATCAGATATTAACCTTTTGATCCTTTATTCACAGAATTAAAGATGGCATGCTGATCCGGAGCCAGTCCAGCAGGCTGGCAGCCAGCCCGAGAGAGACTAATCCCTGGAACCGTCCTGTCAGCAAAAATATATAACAGATATGCTGCTGGTCGCATAATAATGTCAGTGTCAAACAGCAGGACTGCCAGACACATCCAGAGGGAAGCACATCTGACGTAAATAACAATAACTCACTATATTCATCACATGCAGTGAAGACATGTAGGGAAATGATTTATCCCTCTGTGATGGCACACATTATTGAATGAAAGACAATAATGGATTGATTTCTGGGTCATAGGATGGTCAATAAGGTTCATTAAGACAGTGTGAAGGGTGAAATGACCTTTTAAACATTGTGTGTGTTCTTTCTACAAAGCACTGATTTCATCACTGAAAAAGCAGAGGCATTGTCAGTTTTATAACTTTCTCTGTTAGACATTTCACATTATTAGACAATGGTTTATTGTCTGCATGCAGGTGTGAACATATCAGCCACATCAGCTGCTGGGAGAGATTTCACCTCACAATACTGCATTGGAAATGTATACAAGTTGTTTTAGGTTGAATATTATTTTGATTCAGTTCTGTTTTTTTCATGATCAAATAGTTACACTTTTAAAAGTTTTGATATTATCTATTTATTTGAGGCTTTCTTTTTTTCATTTAAAGATGTTTTGTTTTGTTATGTTTCATGTAGATAATTTAAAAACATTTTTGGCATCAGGTATGTTTTCAGATATCTTCTTATACATTTTTTAATATTTTAATTATCGTGTTTTTCGTTGTTTAAGATCAAAATATGAATTTTGAATATGATTTTCTTTCACAAAAGATAAAAACGTTTTGCCAGTTTATAGCTCAAGAATATGATCAACCATCTCAACCTGACCCACAAAACTGCTCACTGTGCTAAAGGAGCAAAATGATTAGGACTAGAGTATGAAGGAAGATCTGGTGCAAAATGCGAGAGCGTGTAAAACTTAATGTGAGCACTTGCATTTACACTTGTATAAAATATCCACGTATCTGTGAACCAAATTTGAAGTCACAGAAGAAAAAAAAATCCACGAATCTGTGGCCTTGACTTTTGCTACACTTCTTGCGATGAATGTGTCGCTAAAGTAATTTTCACTTTGCTCAGCGCTACTGCTTGTTTCAACTTTTATTTGCCGTAGGCTACTCTCCATAAACTGTTAGTTCAGGTTAATCCCGCCCCCATCCGACGTAAGAGTGACGTATGCGGTACTTGCCTAGACCGACACTTTTTTCGAGCTTGGTAAGAACCGGTTTTCGGGGGAAAAGAGCCGTCTCTGCGGCGTGAACAGGAAAAACCGGTGCTTATCAGGCACAAGCTCCGAACCGGCCCTGGAACCGCGTTGGTGTGAAAGGGGCAACATGCAGGGCCCCGCAGTCATCCGGTTCGACCTGACATGGCTGTGTGACTGACCCGAGCTTGCGCCTCCTCGTTCTGATAGCTCCACCCCTTGGCTCCAACCCCCCTCCCTCCCCCCACATCTACAGGTGAAAATTACTTTGCGACACATTCATCGCAAGAAGTGTAGCAAAAGTCACGCCACAGATTTGTGGATTTATACTGCCACAGAGCAGATTCGTCAAGTTGTAATGACTGATTTGAGAGGTTGTAATAACCAAGTTGCAGTTGTAATGGAAAATATATTTTAACCTCTTAAGCCCTGAGCCTGTTTTTCAGGTTTCAGGCTCGAAAATGCCACTAACACAACAAAGACTATATCTTCACTTCTAAAAGGGGTAAATTAATCATCTTTTCTCTCAAAGCAAGGTTACATCTGTGAGTTGGATGTAGAAGTGTCAGAATCAATATAGATGTTTTTATTTTAAAGTAAATTCAGAAGGAACATAGTAAAAACATGTAAATTCTAATGTCCGCCTAAAAAAAAAACATTACTTATAGTAAAAACCACCCTTGAATGATGGGTTAGTAGACTAAAAGCTTTAGGAATCCAAACTATAACATATAATAAGTACCCTGTATCAAGATTGATGCAAAACAAGTGAAATTTGACCTTTTTAGAGAGGTTTAGAAAAATAAAGTCCAGGCGGACTCACCTCTGGGTAATTTGGGAACCATCAGTTCCATTTGAACTTTTTCACTGTAAAAATCATTTTACTACTTTGAATTTTCACTATAGGTATTCATTCCATCCAAATACAACAGTTGTGAAAAAAAAAAAATATATATATATAAGAACATACTCTGTTATCCTCTTAGGCAAGGCAAGTTTATTTATATAGCACTTATAGGCCCCACGGACCGAAATCGCGTCATTTGCAGGAAACAACGTCTAAGGAACCTTACTATTTAATAAACTATGAATATTTTATATCCATATAACGGGAAAAAACTCATTTAACTGATCTTTTTCATTTTTTTTTTTTTAAAAACACAATGCTAACAGTGAGCATCTGAATTAGCCCCGAGCGAAAAATGCTAACCTATTACTGCACCGAAAATCACTCCTAGCTCCCTTATTACTTATCCTAGCTGCACATCCAACACATCGTTTTTGATCGTAAAGACAAAGAATCTAACAGTGCCCACCTCAACACTGAAAGATACAAACTTGCGACGTTATCAACAAAAACGTACATCAAAACAAGTGGAGCTAGTTACTAGCATGCGCTAGGCTAATGGCTTACCTTCCTCTTTGCCTGGTCTAAACTGGTCTTCAATGGCATTAAAACGATAAAAACGATGATGTAGTTAATCCATAGGTTAATATCCAATGTGGCTGTGTCCCCTTTGAAATGTTCTGATAATCTATAAGCAATAAAACTGCAATTCCGTTATCTGCTGTCCGCTCTGTGCTCCGTGTGCTCCGTGTGCTCTGGGTCCTGCTGTAATGCCTGCTGTGAGTAGTAAACAATAAATGAAGCCGCCTGCGTAAAGTACTTAAACTGGCTGGCATTCTTTATACTTTACGCAGGACCATATCTCTGGAACCCATTGGTCGATTCGTGTGATTTACACCTTTTTCTTAACCATCAGAACCAATAGAATCGATGGGCAGTTCCCAAATCAACGTAAAAATTACCATAGCGGACGTAATAGAGAAGTGAACAAAGCATATCTGAAAGTGCACGCCTGGACGGCAAAATGTTATACCCAGTATATTGCCATAAATATGATGAAGGATTATCAGTCAAAATGTCTACGTGACACAAAGACATTGGATTAACCTTGAGCGGCGTTTTTATTCCGGTGAACACAACTTTTGATCACAAATTAAAAAAGGTAAGACGAAATTATTGTAATATTTTTTAAACCGGATGTTGTTTACGTTCTCTTTTCTGGCTGATAGCTCCGCAATTCGGGGGCGTACAGTGATGATATTATATGTCTGGAATCTGTGGAGTCTCAGCTTTAAATCGTATATCTTGTTTGTGCAGTTACGATAAGTAATAAGGGCATTTCTACCGTGAGTGCTGTGCAAAATCCGTTAGCATTAGTTAGCATTTTTTCGCTCCATGCTAATTCAAAGGCTTGGTATTACTCTTGTGTTTCTTTTAGCTAAAAATGGTTCACATTGTCAGTTAGCGGAGTTTCTTAGCGTTAAAAGGGTATGGAACATTAATAGTTTCATAAATGTTAAGAAGCCCTGAGACATAGTCTCGTAAAAAAAACTGTGGGGGGGGTCCACTGGGGGGACCCTCGGGCTTAAGAGGTTAAAAAAAAAAAAAAAATTGCAAGACTTTTTTTTGCATCACTAAGTTCATTTTTTTTTCTACAAGCTACAAAACTTTTTTTTATTCTGTGACTTCAAATTTGGTTCACAGATACGTGGATATTTTATACAAGTGTAAATGTATGCACACAAGCTCAGATTTTTTTTCTGCAAGTGCTCACATCAGGTTTTACACGCTCTCGCATTTTGCACCATATCTACCTTCATACTGGAGGACCGGGAGAAGAACAGAGACACGGACTGAGCAGCTGTACTCGCCCACCGTGCATACTGTGTGTGTGTGTGTGTGTGTGTGTGTGTGTGTGTGTGTGTGTGTGTGTGTGTGTGTGTGTGTGTGTGTGTGTGTGTGTGTGTGTGTGTGTGTGTGTGTGTGTGTGTGTGTGTGTGTGTGTGTGTGTGTGTGTGTGTGGACAGTTTATGTGACCACAATAGCGATGCAACAGTGCAAGATGCAGTCACGACACAGGTTGATGAGTGCAAATCAAAATGAAAGCTTGAAATCGTATTAGCGCTACCAAAGAGGGCTAAGGGTCCATTGGCTAACTGTATTCGGTTAGTTGAAAGCAATAAGATGAGGTTGAACCTAATATTTTGTATTCAAACTTAATATTAATTAGCCGCTTTCACACCAAGTACTTTGCGGTACTTAGTTCCAGGTACTTAGTTCCCGGTACTTAGTTCCCGGTACTTAGTTCCAGGTACTTAGTTCCAGGTACTTAGTTCCCGGTACATAGTTCCAGGTACTTAGTTCCCGGTACTTAGTTCCAGGTACTTAGTTCCCGGTACTTAGTTCCCCCAAACTCTTTAGTTTCGGGATCTAAAGAGTAGATCGCGTTCACACCGGAATAAGTCCCTGAGGGAGGATTACGCAAATGAATCCGCTGACGTCACTACTTCTTCTTCTTCTGCTTTGGGTTTACTGGCAGGCCGCAAACAACTTCACGGCGTATACTGCCACCCGAAGTCCCGGGTAAATCGCCAGAAGCGCCGACACCTCCTCATCACTCCACCGCTCCCACGTTTTATTTTGTGTTGCCATAAGTTAGTCTCTCTCCGTTGGTGCAATGGGCTAATGCTAATAATGCTAAGGCGAGCAAATAAAATCGCGGCTTCACAAAACTTTTCAGAGTTTTACGGGCGTGGTTTGCAATTCGCCCAGCCAATCAGAAATTGATAGTGTGGCCGACACACCCACAAACCATTTTCTCCCCAGGAAAGTCCGTGCTCTCTATCTGGGGGTGAAAAGGTCCGCGCAAACTAAGTTCTAGTTCCAGATCTTTTTGGTGTGAACGCAAAATCACAATAACTATCGGAACTATTCCTGGGAAAAGTATTCCGGTGTGAAAGCGCCTCATGATTTCAACTAACCTAATACAGTTATGTGAAATCTGTTGACATAACACATTTAATTAAAAAAAGTCAATGTTTCAGTTTTTTGAGTGACTGCACATGTAAAACAGCAAAATATAACAAAGTCCTGTTTCTTTAAATGCCTATTTTGTGCCTATTCACAATATTTGGTTCTGACTGGTCCTCGCAGGCCCCAACCCACAAATGTAAGATCTATGTCTTGTTAATTAAGTTTAATTTGTTTGTGACAAATACAAAATAATTTCACTGAGAAAAAGCAAATTAAATACACAATCTATGACACAATAAAACCATATATTGTATATGTTTGTCCCTTTCATGTCAGCATGCTGAACACAAGAATTGTCCAACATTTATTTTTGGCTTATTTTAACCTCAGTTACTAGATAACACATTCAACCATGAGGCACAATTCATTGCACATGAGAGCTTTGAGAATGATACTCTGAATGCTACCCTGCTTTAATTTTCACTTATGTTTAATATGCATAACTTGCAGGGCCCTACTCTCAGCAGACAGTAATCTGGTTTAATGTGGCTAATCTAAAAATGGAGTGGCAGAATGGGTTTGACGCTCTTGCACCATAAACACTGTGGTATAAGTGAGTGTATTGAGTCATGATTCCACAGCAACTCTGTGTTCAGTGAGTAACATTACGAATAGGTTGTTTGTTTTGGATTACATTGCAATAAAAATGTCCCTTTCAGAAAGATAAAAACGTACCACATAACTGTATTAGTTAAGTTGAAAGCAATACTATCAAGTTTAAAAAACAACTATTAGGTTCAACTTAATATTATTGCTTTCAACTAACCTAATACAGTTATGTGAAATGTGTTGACATAATACATTTACTTAAAGTCCACATTTCAGTGTTTTCAATGCATGGTAAAATATGTACCAACAAGTCATGAAATTCATCAACCAAACATGTTTCACCAAGCTTTCTACAACAACCTAGAGGAGTGTTTTCTGATATTTAGTCCAGCATGACATCGTTTGACTGCTCCTTCCAAAACTGCTACCAATCACCAATACAAAAATGAATGTTACATGATAGGGGTGTAACGGTTCACAAACATTTCAGTTCGGTACGTACCTCGGTTTTTAGGTCACGGTTCGGTTCGGTACGTTTTCGGTACAGCAGAAAAAATGATCACAAAACATTAAATATATATATATATATTTTTTTTTTTAAATTATTATTAAACTGTGAATGATGTATTCACTCAAATACAAAATATAATAAAATAAACATTAAGGTGCAGCATTTCGATGAACTGAAATAATCTGTATTTGAACTGTACTAGTACCTAAGCAGCCAGTTTGACATTATGACTTGCTTGTCATTGTATTTTCATGTTTTTTTAAAGAAAAATGTACTTGTCCACATTGCTTGCTGAAAGGGCAGATCTGCTGGCACTAACAATGTCTCCTGCTGTGGAGAACACCCTCTCTAGGGACAGAGGTAGCAGATACAGCCAGGTAGCGCTTTACTAACATGGCAACATAAGGATATTTGGCGTTTGTAATAGCTTTGGCTCGGTCTGAACAATGCCGACAAACAGCTTTGGTTCGGTCCACCTGTCTTTGTCCGTCATCCTTGTACGTAACTGCGAAACCAAAATGTTCCCAAACCGGAGACTTCAATGATGCTGGAGGATTTTCGAGCTCAACTTTATCTGCGTTCGCCATTTCGACAGTTCCTCAAATTACTGACTACATTTGAACGCATCCCTGTGACCAGCTCTCATAGTATGCCTCTCGTCCAATGAAATGACTTGCTCGCTCTATGACGCGTTCAACACAATGTGAGCAAATTACTCTGAATGCTGCGACGCAGCACCTGAGATTACTTCCAAGAAGTTGTTCACGTTCTAAATTTTTTACGTTTAACGTTATATTCGTTCGGTACACTTCGGTGCACGTGTACCGAACCGAAGGGCCGTATACCGTTACACCCCTATTACATGATAAAACCATGTTTAAGGTCAGGTTAGCTTTACACGCGAAAAGAAACGTTATTTGACTGGGTTTTCAAATTATATTTGCCACAATAATCTAAACCATGCAGACCTGTATTTTAGGAGAACATGGGTATTGGAGGTAACAAAGGCAAGTATACAAAGCTAGAATAATAGGACTATTGCTCAAAAAAAGAGGGACATCTTTTTAAAATGAGTAGTTTGGGGATTATGCTATTTAGCGCTATTTAACGCAACTTGTGCTAATTTTGCAAGTTGCCCAAATAATTTAAGCAAGCATCTGACAGTTTCTTAATGCTGGCGACCAATACCATTCATTGTTTATTTAAAATGTTGAGTTACTCAACATTTCCGGGTTAAGTACACAACAATGTATTCTCATAAAAAATGACTACTTGTTGTCATCACAGATAAATGGTCATGGTTAGGGAAGTGTGGTCACAGCTGTGTTAGAGTCTGATGATTTCTTGAACTATCCATCCAGCCAAACCTGCCTAAGGGAACTCTGTCGCGATACAACAACTTCACCTGACTCCCTCTTTTGTCAATTGAAGATGTATATAAGGGCCCTTGTTGGAAAAGTGTTTCAGCTCTAAATGGTCCTTGTGGTGAGGTTAAATGCACTCTTAACAGAAGGTGTAGATTTAGAGTTTGGAGAAGCGATTGCTTGCAGCAGAATGACAGAGCAGTCTAAATGTGCTCTCCAGGCAGTTTCTTCTCATTGTCATCACTCATGTCCATCTATGCTTTGGGCACATTTGTCACGCTACAGTCTTTAAAGGTCATGTCATACTTTTCCGGTTATTACCCGTCCCCTTGGTTTTTCTGCATGTAAACGGTCTGCAGAGTCAAAAACCCTCAAAGTACACCCTGTAGTGAGTAAAACTCTAACACAGAAAAGACCTGCTGCCACAGAAAGAGCTGCCCTCCTTGCCCGGGCAGCAGGATTAAAAGAAAAGCATGCACTTGAAATGGAAAAGGCTCAACTGCAAGCTAGATTCGAATGGATGGAAATGGAAGTGAGCCTAGCTGAATCTGATGCAAAAATGAAAGTCCTGGAGCATTTTGAGACTCGTTCACAAAATCCAACACAAGCCAAATATGAGCTACAGAGTAAAATCAGATATGGCAATGGATGCAGAGCCGTCTCCAATTACCTTTGCTGAGTTTGGAGCCATTCCCAAAACACCACTTCAAAGGCTTCTACACCAACAACCAAGACCAGAACATATTAATAATACAAACCAAAGCTCTCAGTCTCAACACACAGCTAGAGATGCAGGAATTAGAGGGACAAATAATAATGACAATTTCCTGACTGTGATGCAGAGACAAAATGGCATTGTTAATTTACTTGTACCTCAACACAAACAAGCATCACTGCCCAGCAGGGAAATCCCAGTTTTTGTCTCTTTCACTGGAAGAGACTTTGATGCTGAAACTGGATGGGTACACTAACACCATTCGCTCCAGCTGATGCGTGCCAAAGGAGGAGATGCTGGCTCCAGGATGCGCCCTCTTCTGAGCACAATTGATGAGGTACATTTATTTAAATGTTTCATTCAAGAATATGAAAATGCAGAAATAAGTCTTCTCACTAAAATGCATTTCCTCACAGGCCCAGAGTATTGGAAAAAAGGGATGCAGTGGCCAGGTGTCTGATTGAAGACCTTGGAGAACACCAAGAAGACCTTTTTCAAGACAGCCAGGTATGTCATTAAAGACTGATCACTTCAAGATGTTGACTTAGTTATTTCAGAGGTTGCTCTGATACCATTGTTTAATTTCTGTGATTAACCACTCAAATATAATATGCAATTTACTGCTTTAAATCTCTAAACATCTTATTGTTTTTATAAATGGTTTAGCATCACAGGAAAACTATTTAGGGATAATTTACTGATGTGCTTAGCTACTTAAAATATATACTAACTAAAAACAAAAACCTTGTTTTGGTGTTAAATGGAAATAAGATAAATAAAATCATGCACTGAAAAGTTATGTTTATGGGAAAGTGTCAATTTAATTTAATTGATTAGATCGTCTGGCAATTTGACTGGGCCTGAACATTTTTTTAAAAGTTAGAAATCTTTTTTTGTTTTTAATCGGTGCTACTCATTTTTTCAAATCATTTAAAAAAAGTCAAACCCTGGTTTTATTGATTAGGCTTAATGCTAGACCACAAAGCCTATATTGTATAATAGCTTCTTGTTAATATGCCTAATTTAAAGTGAATATGCTTTTCTTTCTTTCTTTTCAACATGGAGGACGAGCATGACAACGTCGTGGACCAAACTATGAAGGTGCTTGTGATCCATGATGCCAGGGACAGGGGACCAGCAGATGTGTCTATTGTCATAGAGGGAGACAGAGTTTTGTGCGGAAACCAAACAAAGGAATGCGCATTGTTGATGGGATTCATCTACGCCCTCAACCTGGAATACCCCAACAAGCTCAAATACACATTTGAGGTATTCTAAAAACTGTTTTTGGAGCTTGATGGAGCCAAGCTGCTCAAACAGGTCCAGAGACTCAAATGCAGGCTCATGGAATAAACAATTTGTTCTGAAGTGGAAGTGGATGTTGACTTGTTTTAGTGCAGAGTGACACAAACACAAACTAATGTGATTTGGAATGTAATGGATGTGGAGAAACCTTTTTCTGTTAAAAGTGGACTGTTTACTGGCACTTAGAGGTTTTAATAGTTGAGTAAATTGCACAAAATGTTTACAATTTACATGCACTTTACTGTTAAAACAATGTGATGGTATGACTATTTTGAAGATTCTGCTCAAAGTGTTAACAATTGAAATGCACTTAACTGTTTAAATAATCTCAATGTATGACCATATTGCACTTCATTTGGTCAATAAAAACAAACAGAAAAGACATCTGGAAGGAACACAGGGATTTTAACCTTTGCGGACCATTTTCATGAACCTGTAGAACACACCACACGAAAGAGAAAACCCTAAAAAGCACAATAGGGCCCCTTTAATGGGTCCTGTCTACCATTTGAAAATGTATGGTATTTTGATGAAAGCCTGACAGGTACTGTGCCATACATCCTTCACTATGAATTGAAGTCCACTACTAATATTATGTAGTGTGATACAAGCTATACTGTAGCACACTCAAATTATCCAATAGTGCTTAGTAATGAACAACAGTCTACATTCATCTTCACATCCCCTGATCCAATGACTAGTAGCTGAGTACATGTGAAACACAAATATGGTTTTAACATTGTGCTCATGTGATACATTGAGAACAGCAGATGCAGAACACAGGCCCACACACAGCAGCATGCCATGAATAGCTCTCACACGTGCTCCTCGCTGCACTGTACAGTATATTTCTGCTTCCATCATTAGCTGCACTTCAAAGCTTTTCTTTTTCTTCCACTGCTCCAGTCCCCTGGGCTCCTGTGTCCTCTTTTCAGGGTTTGTCTCACATCAACAGCTATGCAGTGAGATCAATTACACAATGCATCTGTGTGAGCAAAATGCATCTAAACAAGCTCTGGGTGAGAAGCAGCACAGCCACACAACACTCGGTCATTAGGCTAACAACAGCCTATCTAACGGAATACTGTGAGTACTTTTGCCACTACAAAGTTAGCAACATGAATTAAGATCAAAAGCTAAGGTGTAAAGAGTCTCCATTTCTTTCAGAAAATTCATGAGCTTGTTAACTGGACTTGTATTTCTTAACGTGTGCCTGCTTCAGCTAAGTTTGTAATGAGCTTCTAAAAAAAAGCAGATAAAAAGAAGCAGGCCAACAAAATCTAAATATGATGCGAGCCTAATTAAAAGACAGTCTTGCTTTTTTGTTGGTTGTATACAGTACATGTATACCACATATAAAGGAGATATTGTGCAAATGTTTAGGTGCATATAGTGCCTCTACTGTGAAATGTTTCCATGCTGTAATGTTCAAAAAGCTCTTTATTTTTCTCATTCTGCCTGTGTTGTATAGCACCTCTTTTCACCCTATGTCTGAAACCAGAAACAAGGACTCCATTGGGGGGGGGGGGGGAGTGTGCAGGAGAGAAACTCCCTCTGGAGGGAACACACATATTTTAGCCTATGCAGACCGTTTAAATGCATTAAAAATATATATATATTACACTAGATGAAAGGGAAAACCCAACAGAGCATAATAGGTCCCGTTCAAAAAAGAACCGACATGAACAAAATGATAGCAAGAATTTAAGGAGAGGAAAGACTCCAGTCATAGAAATGTTCTCAGTCAAATATAGGAAAAATTATTAAATTATCTCAATTATTGTTAGCCAACTGTAGGCAAGCATAAACAAATAATGGTAAGCCCATAATAAGGTCAATATACGTATAGTATCTGTACTATTATTAAAATACATTGGGAAAAAGAATGCTGTGGCAAGTCTCCTACAGTATACATAGCCTCCTTTAGCACCACTATGTCAGGGTACTATTCATTGACTTAAGCTCCAACATAATTACCATCCAAGGCTACCAGGTAATCCACAACTTACTCCATCTAAATGTCCCCCTTCAGCTGGGTGTACAATTTTTTCAGTAACAGACCCGGGTCAGGGTGGGCACCACCACATCACACACCTTGTTCACCAACAGCGGAGTTCCCCAAGGCTGAGTTCTGGGCCCATTCCTGGTCAAGCTCTACACTATTCCCAGCCTCCCCCTATCACCAAGTCTAATACACTCTTCATAATTGTATTATTACTGAATAAGTACTGATTATTTATTTTTATTTTTTGGACTTGGAAATGTTCCAAATTCCAAGCCTTATGTGTTTGCTGTGTGGTTGTCACATTACTGTATTTGCTGGTGTGTGCTTGATGTAAAACCATCACACTGCACATGTGTGTGTGAATATGACCCCAAATATGAGAATATTCAGAAGCATATGGATTGGTGCATCCCTCCTCGAAATTCTCTATAACACAGGGGAAGTTATAAATGAGGGCCTGGTTCTGCATATAGTTAAAATAAAGGACATATAACTTACTTAAAATATTCAGTACACAAAAAACACACTGGACGCTGCACTAGGTCAGAAACCATAGGAGACTGTGAGGTCGGAATACTTTTGGTCAAAATGTCCTCTCCATTAAAGGCAGCTCGTTGTGGAATAGCCTCCCAACTGAGATACGGGATTGTCTCACTCTCAATAGCTTCAAAGGTCAACTGAATGGTTGAGAAACAAACAGACGTGTAATCACCGCTAAATGCACTTTAACACAGGGGTATCTCCTCTTGCACTTTATGTATCTCTTGTATCTTCTCTTGCACTTTATATGTCGTAGCTGCTACATTGTACTACCATGTGGTAAATGCTTATATAAGCTGCTCTTGCTATTTTTGAATATCATGTATTTATTTTTGCTATCTTTATAAATGTCATGTTCTTATATGTTGTATGTGAGGGCCTGCGGATGGAAATTAGCTCAAAGCTAAACTCCGGCATATTTACACTTGAAGCATTATTTGTCTTAAGTGTTCATTAATGTGCATTGTCCCGGTTCAAATAAACGATTCAATTACAAATTTAAATTTAAATAGTTTGAATACAATCTCTTTCCTATTTGATCATCTCCCAGATGAATAGGTTAAATGTGGGAACACTGATATGTTCCCCTTGAGTGCCTGGTCAGGTGGCATGACTCCCTGGAGAGGGAGGCATTCATTATGTCTAACAACAGAGGAGGCTAGGCATTTTAAGAGCATGACAGCGAGTATTTGTCACTGATAAAACTGAAACAGTAGTGGAAAATATGATGACGCTTGACTGTGTGTGTGTGTGTGCGTGCGTGCATGTGCGTGCGTGCGCATGTGTGCGTGTGTGTGCGTGCATGTGAGTGCGTGTGTGTGCGTGCGTGCACGTGTGTGTGTGAGAGAGATAATGAGAGTGAGCAGGGAATCTCACTGCTGGCTGATTGGGCAGTGGCGGGACAGAGCTCTATTCATTAGGGAGCGGGATCAACACGACAACAGAGACCCGAGAGGCGCCCGCTCTGCCAAAACAAACAGGATTTGCTTTTATTCAATCTACCCGTTCTCCATGCAGTTAATTAAGGTTACGCGGAAGTGGAGAAACAATTCAAAGTAAAAGCATCCTACCATTTAGACTCTGAGAGGCAGAGGCAGGTCTAATTGGCTCAAAGGCCACGGTGCAGTGAGTGGCAGTGTGTCAGCTGCGGCTCACCAGCTCTTACACAGTAACCCTCTCATAGTCCTGCTAACAAACATGGAGGGGGTGGGCTTTTGTGAGATGCAAAAACACACTTCACTCTTTCTTCTCACACTTCCTGCTCTCTACATGCAACAACCTCCTCCACATTTACTAGCTTTTTTTAACCTCTTGTTGTTGTTATTCTCCCTTTATTAAACGGCTTAGTTGACTGCTTCTAGGGATAGCACCAGTCACACCAGTTAGCACCATTGCTAAAGAAGCTCTGATCTGGGATGTGAAGTCATATCAATCCGCAGACAAAAGCCTTAGCCATCAATCACATTTCTGTTAATCCATCAGAAAACAACATGATTATTTTTGTATATTTGTGGAGAGCAAGACACTTTTGATTAATGATGTCTATGCTCTCCTTGAGAAAGAAAAGAAAAAGAAAACAAGAGAAGGATATAGTAGTTGAAGACACTGAGAGCTGAACAACAAATAAATCACACAGCCTACAAGGAATCAACTTTACCAACACGGTAAAAGAAGAAGTCAGACTGGAAGTAAACATTAAATGGAACAGCACGGGAAGTCAGACAGAAAGTTAACACTGAAGGGAACAGCAGAAGAAGACAGAAAGAAAGTAAACACTGACAGAAACACGGTATAGTGTTTAAAGACTGGTTAGTGGAAAAGAAAATGTGAACAGAATTGGACGGTTACAGAAAACCTCGATCAGTGCTGCCGTCATAGTAAGTGACATTTCTGTCGCCTCAGTTTCAGAAGCAGCTTACGGCTTCTATGCTCTGAAGACCACCAGACTTCCAGAACACCTGAGGTCTGCCCTAACCTTTGAACTTTTTAAAAACAAGGCTTAAAATATTTCTCTTTACTGCTTCTTTTCCCAAGTCCATATAAACTCCATATACTCTATAAGATATTAGTATTATATTCCTGCACTCCTTGAAGAATACGGTATTTACAATGTTGATTTTTAAATATGTTTTCCTCTTTAACGTCTTGTTCTCCAGTTCATTTGTTTATTGTGTTAATGCTAAGTACTTTGAATGGCCTTGTCTCTGAAAGGTGCTATATTAAAAAACTAGCTCTAAACATAACATGTTTTTTATCCTATTTATAATAAATAGATGAACTGTCTGCTGGCATCACATACAGTTTATTTATTTGTGAGCGTGGATTATCTAGCTCCAGAGCTGCAGGGTGCTTTGTCAGTAGGTTTCAGATCCTTTCATTTATTGCAAACAGTTTTGGGAATGTGCACCCCTTAATATAAGTACAATAACAGCTAATAAGGAGTCTGTTCAGTATCATAAAGCTGCCTTGTATAGTTTTTAGGGCTGTCCCGAATACCATTTTTCAGGCTCCGGATATTCGGTAGTAATCAGCAGCGAATATTCGGCCCGTGCGGGGGGGGGTGGGGGGTCTGTAGTAATCAGCAGTAAAAGTTGTTGTTGCTATGGAAACAACGTGACAGAGATTAAAGGACAAAAAGTAATATAAACATATAAAGACGGATAAAGTAAACGATAACGTTTATGGTTAAGTGTTAGCACCCCCCGAAGAGGCACAAGCGTCGACGTTACGTTGATATTGGAGATTTCAATAAATACAAACAAATATATTAGCGAATAGCAGAGGTGGGACCAAGTCATTGTTTTGCAAGTCCGAGTCAAGTCTCAAGTCTTTGCGCTCAAGTCCGAGTCAAGTCTCAAGTCTTTGCGCTCAAGTCCAAGTCAAGTCTCAAGTCAGGATGGGCAAGTTCAAGTCAAGTCCTAAACTTTGACAAAACGAGTCATAAACAAGTCATTATGTGCTTTTCACCAAATGTAATGACATCGATCAACAGAATAATACTTAATAATCAAACTGCTCTTTATTAGTCACATTAATCATTTAATAATCCATTTTCTCTCTGTTGGTAAAGTAACGTGTTTTTTTCTATTTTAAGAGGGATCAGTAAGGTAAGGCTACCGTGACGGTTTGATTCAGAAGGAGTTTAATGTATAAGATCCCTGACGTTGAGGTAACCAGAATGTGTATTTCCACTATGTACAACATGTTGTAAGGGACCCACAATCTATCTTTATGCAAGGGATAATGTGCAGCGAGGCGGTCTCTATAGAGAAAAGAACACCTGAATCTAGATCCCTCTGCAGGTGGTACTTTAACTATATTTTGATGCTAATACTTTTGTACTTTTAATTGTAACATTTTGAATGCAGGACTTTTTATTGTAACCGAGTATTCCTACACTCTGGTACTTTTACTCAAGTACAAGATCTGAACTTCTCCCACCTCTGACAATAAATCCTGAGTGGTTACCAAAAACCTTCTCTGAAGGTTATTTTCATTTTACAAATCCTGCACTCAGCTTTGCTTTCTCCAATATCATTGAAAAGCAGCCAGACGCTGCTTCTTTTTGGGGTTTTCGCTCATTTCTTGACTTTTTCCGACGCGCTTGCATTTAAATCCGGCTCCCCGTCTCCCCGTCGCTCTGTGCAGCTGGCCTGTACCACTACACCTGCTGTGCCCCCCACCCTTCTTTCACATAATGGTATGATCCTAGTGTGTCCTCGCATATGATTGGCCGCATGGTGGCCCAGCTAAATAAAGTCCCGCCCCTGCCTGCAAGGATTCTCAGCAAGAGTAGGAGCGGCTGAAGATTCTGCTCTCCCTGACGGGAGTCTGCTCTTCTAACGGCAGCTCGCGATCGGCGTGTTGGAGACCCCTGAATTAAATTATCAAGTCACCTCAAGTCAGAAGGCTCAAGTCCAAGTCAAGTCCTGAGTCATTGGTGTTCAAGTCCAAGTCGAGTCGCAAGTGTTTTGTGATTTTGTCAAGTCGAGTCTCAAGTCATCAAATTGGTGACTCGAGTCTGACTCGAGTCCACACCTCTGGCGAATAGTAGCCTACTCCAACGAACGGATATTCGGATATTCGGGTACAGCCCTAATAGTTTTGTGTGTACTGTCTTACGTGCACTAAATACAGTAGGATGTTGGTATTGTATTGCATAATTTTTACTCTTTCATCACATATCTTCTCATTTGAACTTAATATTTCTTGCCATTTGTCTCCACAGGCTGAGGAGAGGCAATGCATTTTTGGCCACCAATGCAAAGTGAAGAGAAAAATGATACAACACTTGAGATTGTCGTAAAAACTGATGGCTTAGAGTTTAATGTTTCATGGCCATATTGGAATGAGCTGACAAACGGCTTCTCTGACTCCACTGACACAGCTCGATGTCTCTATCTCTTATCTCGGTTCCCTCCTGCCCATGTCCCACAGGGCTGCCCACCAAGACAAATAACGCAGGTTATTAAGCAGATATTAGACATTTAAGAAATAGCCATTCCAGCCAGGGAATAAGCTGCTTACACTGAATGTTCACACAGAGAGGGAACAGCCTCATGATCTATTTAGAGCGGGAGCACAGCGGTGCAGATGAGAAAAGTATATTCTGATTAAAAGATGACTTCTCAAAAGCTTTTCTGCTCACTGATTGTTCTGCCACAGCGGTGTGACCTCGTTTCAGGAAACAAAGAGGGTTTCTTGTTAGCCTGGATAATCTGAAGTCTCCTTAAATTACATATAGAATGTGGGGCAGTGTTGGTTCTAGAACATTTTAAAAGGGGGGGCAAGAGGTCATGCCAGGGTGGCATGGGAGGGCGGACAGTACGTGGTATGTTATACTGTGTGGGGAAGTGGTCCCAAACATGTTTATTGTAGATGGCATTTATTTATTTATGTGCTGCTAGTTATGCTCACAGTTAGAAAGAAGACATCTGACTTTGATTTATTTTGTTACATTTTGAAAATAGGCCATAGTGATTCTTCATAATTGTACAAATTAATAAATATTTGATAATTAAATAATTATCTGAATAACTGATTATTTCATTGTTTGATTTAGCAACTAGGTATACATATACATTCTATCCAATTCTACTGTAGCAATAACCTTATTTTTATACTGTATATTAGCTTATCTTTAATGATATTTTGGTTTAGATGAATTGTTAGTCAAATAAAAAAATTCAGAAATTCAATGATCAACCGAAATAGAAAGCCTCTCAGACGGAAAGTCAAATTCGTCAAAAATAAAGGAAATGATAGAAAACAACAATATAATATAATGTTATATATTTATTGAAATACGTTATTGTATAATTTACAATAAAGTATTTAAATTCACTTTATATCATACGATGACATAAAGTTAATTTAAAAATGAATAAGCTGAAAATGCACATTCCAGGGTCCATGATCTAGTGTTATTATTATGAAAGGAAAAAAGGATTTTCTGGTTACACATGTTGAAATGACGTTGGCAGCATTCCCCTTTCAAGTATCAATGAATGCAATTATATGTACAACATCAGTTGAGAGAACAGGAGAAACATATCTTAGGTTGAAAATTAGATTTATCGATAATGAATCAAGTGTATTATTGTAATTGGAACCAATGAAATGAAGTGCATGTGAATGATGTGTGTCCAGCTGATCCTGAGTCTGTGGAGTCTGTGGCCCGCTGCCAGCGCTCTGCTCATGTATTCATGATTACTGATCCCTTCTCGTATGGCCAACCCAATCCTGGCTCTGCAGGTCAGCACTCTGCGAGCCAGACAGTCCCTCAAGACTGAGCTCAACATCGGCCAGAGCCTCATCCCCCCCTCTCTCTCTGTGCCAGCAGTGGTGGCCTGGTGCAGACCTGTGTTTACACTGAGGTCACTTCAGCGTCTCCTCGTCAGTGGGGAGGATCATTTCAGCTGCTGTTACGGTTTGTTGATGCTTGTTTTTTTCTTTTCTTCTAGGTCTGACCAGAAATAGATGACTATTCAACAATTGAATATAAGGAGCCTGATTTGACAGGTGAATCATTAGAAAATAAAACAATCATTTCATTTGGTGGTACTGAATGTCGGATTTATATAATTGCTTGCAATAAATCAAAATATATTAATATTATTCCTCCAACTAACCTTATACAGTTATGTGAAATGTGTTCGCATAATACATTACATTAAAGTCAACTTTCAGTTATTTATTTATTTTGATTTTGATATACTTTATTAATCCCTGGTGGGGAAATTGTTTCTCTGCATTTGACCCATCCTAGTGTTGGGAGCAGTGTGCTGCCATTATGTACGGCGCCCGGGGAGCAGTGTGGGGAACGGTGCCTTGCTCAGGGACACCTCTGTAGCACTTGGTCTTGCCGGGACTTGAACTGGTGACCTTCCAGTTGCCAAGCCAAGTCCCCATGGACAGTTTTTTCAGTGTTGGCCTCATGCAGCAACATTTTTCAAAACACAGGCACAACACCTGTACATAGGGTGATAATCATGCAAAAGCCGGCTAGCTAGAGGTCTTAAAAAACGGCTATCCCCACTGAAATCTGAAGGACACAGAGGATGCAGACCCAAGAGACCAAAGATAATAATATTAAGTTGAACCTATTTATACATATTTGTATTGCTTTCAACTAACCTAATATACTTATGTGAAATATGTTGACATACCTATTTGATTAAAGTCAATATTTCAGTTTTTTTCAATGTAAGTATGTATTTATTTTGTTCTAATCGTTTCTAAACCAAATTTCCCCTTAATAAATAAAGTATTTGATTGATTGATGAATCAATTGTCAACATGGCTCCATGAGCCGTGAATCAGATCAAGATTGGATTCATCAGCACAGCTGGAAAAGAGCACGTTTGGATGGTTTATTTTTTCCTCTGACAAAAAATGAAGGGCGAGAAATTTGAAATAATGTTGCTGCATGAGGACTTATTATATCCCGGCAACGTTTCAGTCTCTGTGAATCTAAAACGATGTGCATCGTGTCTGTGTGAGCAGATTTGACTCAGTTTGGACTAAGAGAGGAAAAAGTGTGATAATGACACAATTTGAGGCAAATGGGTAAAAGGGTTTTAAAGTACCTTAAATGCCTCCATAAGCTGTGTGTCACAGCTCACACCACCCCCCCCCCCCCCCCCCCCGCCCCCGCCCACACTTCTGCTTTCCCTAACATTTTGGAAACCTTGGCCACGTTGAAGAAGTCACCAACGTGTACTCAGACGTCAGTGATCATAGCAGGCGGTATTTCTTTCAATCCATGGAGGGCATTGAGATGAACGGCTAATCCATTTCTTATTGACTTGAACTACAATTTACACTTGTTTGATTTCCAATGACCGACTGATTAAAGGTTTATGTAAAATACATGAACAGTGATGATAAAGCACTCCACAAAATAACAGATGTTGTTGATACACTAATTGGTTAATTGACTAATGGTTTCAGAGCTAATACAAAACCGTTTGGCTTTATCGAATCAGCTAATTCTCACTTAAGACTCAGCAGTACTACAGTGTTCCTGTTTGGTGACACATGACAAAGTCCTTGTATCGTTGGTATTAAGGATCAATTGTAGATCATTTGTATTTAGTAATAAAGGTACATGCTTAGGGAGTAACGGGTTACGTGTAAAAGGATTACGTAATCAGGATACAAAAAAAAAGGTAACTGTATTCCCTTAACAGTTACATTAAAAGAGACCGAACAGGATTAATGTTACATTTCTACATTGGTGGATTACTAGTAGGATTACAATGTAAGTAAAAAGAGCATATAGTATTTGTTGTAAAGGATCAGATGTTATATGCTGAGTGAAAGGCAGGTTTTCATATCAATAAAATCATTTCTGTTCCTAAATATCTTGGTCACATTGTTCTGTTGTCTTACATAATACACAAAAAACATCTTATTGATATCAATTTTCTCTTTTACTTATTGGCATTTGATATTGAGGTAATCAAAAAGCAAATGTTTTGGACTTCATTTTTTTAAAAGGACAGTGTAATCCTTTTGTGGACACTGGAGCATGAAATGCTTATCTCTCCCAGATGGTCATGTGTTAGTTCAGGCAGGCGGAGGGCATATGGGCAGCACCAACCCAAATGCTGCCTCCGCCACCTAGAGAAGGCTCAGCTGCCCCAACATGCTACATGTTACTTCCTCCCAGCCTGCCAAGGATACACACTCACACACACACTCACTTTGTCCCAGGCAGATCCGTCAGGAGAATGAACACTTGACTCTCATAAATATCCATTCATACAGCTCTTCTTGGAGAAAATTGAGGCTAAAGAACTGGCAGGCATGGCTATATAATCCCAGCTTTAGGGATGTTCAGCGAGAGGCAGAATCGATGGCAAATGAGGGGACAGTGCAGCCGTCCGTAGCAACAGATGAGAGTCATCCAGAGAGGAGGGGGGGGGGGTAGATGGAGCTAGAGTCCCGCTGTGCATTGCCCTTTCTACCTTCAGTCTCTTATTCCTTCCAGCCCGGTGCCCGGCTGCTGTAACTGACTCAGTGGCTGCCTCTTTACCAGTGGCGAGCCGTGACTTTTATACCTAACTTTTAAAACGCATCAATGACAGCGACCCTCTACCACACAAAACAACACCATTTATATAAACACCTATCATGACAGGGCACCCACAGCCAAGTAACAATTACAAATGAATGAAGTCGGCACGGCGGCCCACATTGAAAATGACTTAGGCCTACCTTTGATGATCAAATCACTTAAACACAAAGTCCATCCTCCTGTCCTTCTGGATGAAGCACTTGATGGCGGGTCATTCAGCTGATCCTTTGCCACTCCTGTTTATCATTGGAACTCAATCTTGAAAATGACTCGGTTAATAATTTTGCAAATGATGTCATCACTATCACTGAAGTGAGCCATCATGAACGAACTTATGCTAATCATAAATCTATCGATCATAAATCTATAGATTAGATTTATGATTCGAAAATAATAAAAGTAGGGTAGACATGTGGATATTATCCGGCTGAACACAACGTCCATTTATCTAACAGGTTCGTTTTCCACAGACATTATTTCCAGCTATTTTCCAAAATCCTATGGAGAAATCCAGTTGTTTCTGTCGAGGGAATCCGAGTTTTAGGACGCGTCACTGCACCACTTGCATAGACTTCACAGCGGGCGGAACTTGTCATAAAGTCCGCGAAAATAAAGCCCGCCCATTTAGAGGGAAGATATGATTGGTCAATTGTACTGTCATTTGACATTACTCTCTCGTTGAGTTACTATAGCTGGCCCTCTGTGAATGTAGAGAGGGACCAACGAGCTCTCCCGTCTTCACAGTAAC
The DNA here is from genome assembly GCA_028583405.1 of Pogonophryne albipinna. Taxonomy (NCBI): domain Eukaryota; kingdom Metazoa; phylum Chordata; class Actinopteri; order Perciformes; family Artedidraconidae; genus Pogonophryne; species Pogonophryne albipinna. The sequence goes on along the minus strand of CM053258.1, from coordinate 30,113,725 downwards.
GGCCCGTCCACACTACAGCTTCGACAGCTTCAAAAACGGTTTCCAACGCGTCTGCCCATTCACTTTGAATGGGGTGACGTCACTTTTCGCCGAACTGCATTGTGGGAAGCAGAGCGGAGCTTTCCTGGCGTTTCAGGCTGCAAAAGTTGAGCAATGTTCAACTTTTGAAGCTTCTGAAGCTTTCGGTGGAAGCGTCAGCCAATCAAATCATATGCCAGTACAAGCTCTAGCCAATCAAACCGCTGCTTGTGTGTCAGGGGCGGGAGATTCATGTGATTGGTTGTTGGTCGAGCTTCAGACACGCCCAACTCCAGGCTTTTTTTGAAGCTGTAGTGTGGACGGGCCGTAACTCGCAGAGATGGCATTTAACCCTTCACATTCTAACAGAAACTGAACAGGCAGATTCGAAGGATTTATTTATTTTGAAATGTTATTTTAAATACAATTAAATCAAGTTATTTTGGTAAAACTAATGAAAAATTTAACAAAAAATATATATAACAAATAATATTTTTTTTTTTTTAAATGTTTTTTTTTTAATGTTTTCAAATATTTTTTTTTAGAATATCTTAGGCCCTCACAGAGGGCCTAGAGGGCCCTGACTGCTCGCCACTGCTCTTTACTGAGCGTCCCAACAGTGGGTCAGGCTAACGGTGACAATAAAGCTACACCCCCCCTCTCTCTCTGCAGCAGCAAGGCTACGTCTGGTCCAAGACAAGGGTCGTTACTGGGTTACTAGTCAGTCATCACCAGTGGGCAGAAACATGGTGACCTCTAGTTGAATCAGTGGTTGTTCAGGTCTTTGTTGACACTGTACTGAATTTTGGTATATTTATGGGCATGGGCAAATGGAGAAAATATTGCAACAATATTGTAGGGTAAACGTTTTTTTTTCTACAAACTACAAACACAGTGAGATTTTTTATATATGTGTATCAGTAATGTGGATAGAAGAAGAAGACAACATTTTATTAATCCACAAGGGGATATTCAGTTTTTCCCTATTTAGTTTTACAGTACAAATACACACTTGCACATAAGGTCTGAATAAACCACATGCACAAACACATGAATTGTTTCATGGAGGCGTGCCAGAGCGAAGAGGTTGCCATGTTTTACGGCATCAGGGAGCAGTTTGGGTTATGGCGCCTTGGTTCAGGACACCTAAAGTCAGGCACATTAAGCAGTGCCCAAGAGGTGAAGAGGCTCATCTCCAGCTACCAGTCCACACCCAGTGCTTTGGGCCGATCGGGTCACTCAGGAACTGGTGACCCTTCGGTTCCCAGGTCAAGTCCCTACAGACTGAGCTACTTCCAGTCCACACCCAGTGCTTTGGGCCGATCGGGGCACTCGGGAACTGGTGAACTGGTGACCCTTCGGTTCCCAGGTCAAGTCCCTACAGACTGAGCTACTTCCAGTCCACACACAGTGCTTTGGGCCGATCGGGGCACTCGGGAACTGGTGAACTGGTGACCCTTCGGTTCCCAGGTCAAGTCCCTACAGACTGAGCTACTTCCAGTCCACACACAGTGCTTTGGGCCGATCGGGGCACTCGGGAACTGGTGAACTGGTGACCCTTCGGTTCCCAGGTCAAGTCCCTACAGACTGAGCTACTTCCAGTCCACACACAGTGCTTTGGGCCGATCGGGGCACTCGGGAACTGGTGAACTGGTGACCCTTCGGTTCCCAGGTCAAGTCCCTACAGACTGAGCTACTTCCAGCCTAATCTAGTATCATTTACAATTTAGTATACAGCTACAACAGTCTGGTCGGGACATTTTCCCTTACATATCATCCCCTCTTGAGTCACAACCTCAAGTTAGTTAGACGTTAGTTAACATGTTGACATTTGAAACAATTTACTCAGTGTTTTATATTCAATTCACATATCTCCTACTTATTCTGCTTCCTAGGTAAATAATGAATGTTTACAATAATGTATACAATGTTCTAGACTTAATATGGGAATAAATGATCATTTTTGCATCATTATTCTTGTATTCATTTCATTCATCAAAAGACATATTAAAATGATTATGATGGGATTTGTATTTATTTATTTTATTGGTATTGAGATACACAATTAACTTGCAATTGAATTGACTTGAAAAGTATAGCTTTATTTAAATGTTATCACATTTAAATTAATAGTTTGGCCCTAATCTAGCGCACGTAGTGCAAGGACAGAAGGCACCTTGTACCTGGGACAGTATGGGGACTTGGTCGGCACGACATAACATTGTCCTTTGCTAGCTAGAATGATTGTTAGCGGTATCAAATTATTACTGCTCAAATATCCCTACAATATTAGGGCTGGCTTCTTTTCGACACAAGTATAGTGGTAGGTTACTAAATAGTGAACACACACTTTTGTTAGTTGTACGGTGCTGTGTTGACCAAAGCAACAGCAATTAATTGTCGTATTAACGTCTGTCACAGATGTTGAGCGTGAGAAGTGTCCACCATTTCCACACTCAACTTGTTGAGCTTTCTAAGAGCATCATCCGGGCTCTGCTTTAAAAATGACTTCACATTGGGACGCACTTACTGTCTGCACTCGAAACCACACATTTCCAGTCACAGCACATGTCCTAGCCATAAGACTTTATTATTGCTTTCTTGTGGGAGTAAACAGGCTGTCAATCGCATCACTGGCTAAAAGGGGGTCAGTCACACAAACTATGATTCATGTGTGTACACGACTTGCTGTGCTGTTGCCTAAAGCCCTGATGACTCAACAAACTATCCCAGAGTGGCGCTCCTGTCTCCTGCTGCTCACACTGATTGGACTTCTCAGAGCACATGCAATACTGTTAAACAAACAAGCTGCTACTAATGCTGCTCATCCATCTCTGCACAGGGAGCAGAGTGGAGGCGGAGTCAGGGACTGGCCGGAGAGACTGATAATGAGCAGCCATAAAGGAGAGGTACAGGAGGATGTGGATGGTGTGTGCTGTAGTCTGTGTCCAGGTCTCAGTTAAGGCTGAGACGCAGCTCTCTGCTGGTGCCTATGGAGCTCAGGATTGGGCTTAGTGTACTCAGCCAAGAGCACGGTGACATATGTGCCATTATTTATAGCCAGCAGATCCGCTGAGAGGCCCAAGGGCTGCTTAGAGAAGGTATTATTTGAGAGCCCAGAGAACAACATAACTGCCATACAGCTCACAAGACATGTAGAAATACAAAAACCACCCACAAACCGGAGAGGTATCGTACTGTCATAAAAAAAGAAAAACACAGCAAAGATAATCAAGTGTATGCTGACAACAGTATGTACTAGATCCTAAGTGATCAGCGGGAGTTCAAGCATGTACTGGGATTAGTTCAACTAATAACAAAACAATTTAATTCAGTTTATGTATTAAGGGTTGCACGATTTAGAAAAAAAGAACTAATTGCAATTATTGTGACTTGTATTTCAATTACAATATGACCTTCAATATTGGAGGGGTGATTATTTTGAAAGCATAAGTCACTACAAAATATAATAAAATGATTATGGCGCAATTAATTTTTTAATAAGTCATAAAACAATCTGCAGCACCTCAATACTTTATTTTTATATTTTCACATATTCTGCTTTTACCAAATATTGTGCATACTGGAATATGGACTTTGCACAAGACCATCATGATTTTGATAAAAGATTGAATAATTGCCTATCACTTTATTCTCACATATGCATGCAATGCATACAGAGTTAAGGCTGTTACCACGGTGTTGCGACATGCTTTACGGCATGGGAAGTACTGCTTGACTACAGAGTAAGAGCCCGCCAGTTGTTATGTTTCTGCCTACTGTAATGTCTTGACTTACTACGGATGGGTATCGTTAGGATTTTATCGATATCGATACCGATACTGCTTATCGATACCGGTTCTTATCGATACTTTTCAATAACTTGATGCTCAAAATTATAGACATGATTACAAGATGTGAAGATTAAACAACAGTCATTTTATTGTAATTTATTTCAATTTATTATTTAATCAGTGATTCAAACACAGGTATGGTGAAAAAAGAGAGAACTATTCGAAGCAGAAAATAAACAGCGTAATATACCATCTGACAAAGGCCTGTGCTATAATGCTTCAATTAACTGCTATTCTTTATAATATACTCAGATCAATAGGAGACAGAGATGTTAAGTTATAAATCAAGGGTTTTTATTATTATTTACAGCAGGGGTGGGGAAGCTTTTTCCTTTCAATTTTTACAACATCCTCCGAGGGCCGTACAAATGATTGAACTCAACCTCTGTTTAAAAAACTAAAATCACAGCCCATTCATTTGGCCTTTCTTTCATGCTGTGCAAAGAAAAAGCAACCTCTTAGTCCAGATATCTCACCATGACTCGCGCATGCATGCACGTGCACGGTTGTGGCATGACCACCAAAACAGAAAGATATGGATACAAGATGTGTGCAAATGTATTTAGTATCCTATCCATGTGAACATGATTTAAGTGGGGGGGACCTAACCTCCTCTAGGGGGTCCGGGGGCAAGCTCCCCCGGTAAGATTTTTTTTTAAATGTTGAAGTCAAGAGCATCAATCTGGTGCACTTTGAGAGCAACATTAGGAAATCTATGGATACATCTCAACACCCATTTGAAACAGAACTGTAAGCAGATTTTTCTTTTTGGATATTTTACAAATCACTCCCCTTTCAAACTCTATTCTTGTTATTTTTAACAACTTTTTTGTTACTGTCATATAGTATTGTATACCTGTTTTTCATTTAGTCTCATTAATAACTATAATGATCATATCAAGGTGTGCCTTAACCTCACTGAGCTGAGGTTATTTGAGCCTCTCAGGAGAGAGCTCTCTTCCACCTGGTTGTAGAAAAGCTCTTTAAATTCGTTAGCATAGCTAGCTAACCAGATGCTAATAACAACAGATCGCCACTGTGCTTACAACTAAAGACACAGCCACGCAAACACTGCGGTATGTGTACGGCTCCTTATTGGGTACTGCAATATTTGAAGAGCTGGAGCGGCGTTCCGGTGCTCTCCGTCAGCACTCTAGTCCAGTGGTTCTCAAATGGGGGTACGCGGACCCCTAGGGGTACGTTGGAGTACTGCAGGGGGTACGTGAGATTTATTTTATGTTAATGAACATAATTAATGCATTTACACAAACTACTAATAGTAGATTAACTACTTTATTCAAAGTTTTACAGTAATTCTGGATAATAAAATGGGAACAATAAACGGGGTGCTCTCTTTTCCTCTCCCTCTCCTGACAGCCCGTCAGGCTCCTGCAGCTCGCTGAACCTGTAATAACTGACCCGACAGTAAAGGATAAATATATTTATAACTAGTTTAGCTAGTTCCAGAGTAGATAAACTAGCTAAGTGTGTTAGGTCTACAGTAACTCTTAGTGTATTTTGCTCAACGGTCCGTCACAGCGGCGGAGCTGTGATCATGCAGAGCTGCGTGTTCTCCGTCAGCAGCAGCTGATCTGATCTCTGATCTCTCTCTCGCGTCCGGTTAGACTTCACTCGCATCTATGTCCAAATCTATCAGATCTAGCTAGTTCTAGTTAATTATATGACTGCCTGCTTTTCAAAAGGACCTAAACAATAAGCAAAGTATAGCACAGCATTATGCATATGTTTATATGAGGGGTCAAAATCCCATGCTCATAACATGCTCATATATTTTTTTCTCTTCATTCCCCACGCCCCAAAATAAATAAATATACAAATATACCAATTTTAGGAAAAGTAAGGAAGTTTGAGCAGTGTGGGTTTTGTATGAACAGAGTTACACATATTTCAAAACGTGAAGTGTAATAACTGCAGTTTGCCTCCCTGTCAGAATGACAAAGATCCTCAGTGAAGCACAAGCCCATGTTTCACTACATTGTAAGTACAACTTATTAAAAAGATCAGTTCAATGCAACTAATGTCGTCTTAGTGTTATTGCATGATGTTAAAATTGGTTTGCCATGAATTTATTGATGGATTGTAAACATTTGAAATGTAGCATTTAAGTGTTTCTCAGTTACAATGTTGTTGTTTTAATAAATCAGACACTGATGGTGCAGCGCTGTACTGTACCTCTTTATATAGGCTTTTTTCCTTAACAAATTGTTTGTGCTGATCAGGGGGTACTTGGCTGCATTTTTGTCTCCAAAAGGGGGTACATTATTGAAAAAAGTTTGAGAACCACTGCTAGTCTACACTCCTTTCAGACAAGACATAACCACGTGAATGCACGTTACGCTCGTGTTGTGTTCAAGGAACCTGTCTTTGGCCAGGAAAAATAGGCACTCGCTCGTTTAATTATTTTGCGATCTAGATTTCTTCTTCTTTTTTGAAGTGAGAAGTTGTCCGTCAGTCGAAAACGAAAACTCTTCGGTTCTCCACGAATTACACAAGTCACCCAAATCTGCGTTAAAAAAGCGGGAGGCGCCGAAAAGCGACTAATTTTCATTACTGATTTAATGTAACTTTTTCAATGTCATACCAAGCAGGTATGAGTGTTTGACAGTGTGTCTCTGGAAAGGGGGGCGGTAATTAGGGGCAGTTCAATCAATTTAAACACGACCATTATTCAGTTAAAACGAGACGCTGCGTGCGCAGCTCCTAAACCCGAAGCTCCGGTCGGCTAACCATTATAATCCGTTTATTGCATTTATTATTTATAATTGTAATGATGGATTATCAGTAATCATTTTAAAGTTACACAGAGACATTGGATTAACTGTTTGTATGCCCTTGAACACAATTAAAATGACGTAGAAAAGATCGCTTTTGCCAGTTATGTGCTAAAGTAGCCGTTAGAGAGGGTTTCATCCGAGCCCTGTATGATCTACTGTATCTGAACACTGAGATGAGAATATCCGCGACCGAATTGTCGTCGGGATACGAGACAGAGAGCTCTCGCGCAGGCTGCAGCTAACGGCGGACCTAACACTAGCACTGACGATACGGACCATCAGGCAGCTAAAGCTACATGCCACAAGTGCAACAAAATAGGACATTGGGCCAGAGTGTGCCGAAACAGCAATAGATCAGTGAATGAGGTCACAGGGACTGTACAGGCTGAGCAGACCCCTTATTTCTTAGGCTCAGTGTGCAGTGCAGATGAGAAAGAGCAGTGGACAGTACAGCTCCAGGTGGATTCTACTACAATGGAATTTAAAATTGACACAGGGACTGATGTCAGCGTCTTATGTGAGGATGCATTTCACACACTCACTCCACCAAAAACACTGAAACCAGCTGACATCCCATTAGACAGCCCAGGAGGTGAACTGTTGTGTCTGGGACGCTTTAATGCTACGGTCAGTTACAAGGGAAATAACTACCTATTTGAAGCATACTGTATGTAGTCCATGGCCAGAGTGTCAATAACCTACTCAGCTGGGATCAGTCAGTGGAGATGAACCTGGTAAGGTGTGTTGATGAAGTGACATTCACAACCAGTGAACACCTTCAAGCCTATGGTGAGCATGGCACACTAAAAACTGAACCTGTTAAAATCCAATTAAAGGATGGGGCTCAACCATATGCAGTGCATACAGCACGTCGGGTGCCCTTCCCAATGTTACAGATGCAAATGCAGAGAAAGGGTGAATGCATCAGTTTGGTGGCCGGGGCTCTCTGTAGATATTAATAACATTGTCAATATATGCAAGAGCTGCCAGGAGCAGAAGCGGGCTCAACAAAAGGAGTCGCTTATGTCCACACCGCTGCCTGATTGTCCGTGGAAAATAATCGCTCTCGACCTCTGCGAACATAACAAGCACAACTACCATGGGATTTCAGACTACTATTCACGGTATCTGGAAATACTACAACTACCATCTACGACCAGTGCCCTTGTCATCCAGAGACTTAAAATAACCTTTGCTAGGTTCGGAATTCCTGAAGAGGTGGTGCGACAATGGTCCCCAATTCTCCAGTGCAGAATTCCGGGAGCTGGCACAGCGGCTGGACTTCAGACACATCACGTCTAGTCCTCACCATCCTCAAGGAAACGGTCATGCAGAAAGAGAAGTACAGACCGCTAAGAGAATCCTTCGTCAGGAAGATCCGCTGATAGCCCTTATGTGCTATAGATCCACTCCCTGTACTACCACAGGAGTCAGTCCAGCAGAACTGCTAATGGAGAGAAAGATCAGAACGACGCTCCCGACACTCGAGAAAAATCTACGGCCTAAATGGCCTAACACAGCGGTTTTCAAAGTGTGAGGCGCCCCTCCCCTGGCGCAGCGTGAGAAAAAAATTAACGAGAAACAGTGAAATCTAGCTAGTTAACTTCAGCTAACTTTATGCGAGCGGCAACATGGATCGATTTTTTGTGAAGTTACCTAAAGTGAAAGAGGAGACAGTGTCTGGCAGAAAATGTCACTTGCACACTTTTGGCTGTCTGTGGAGACCGAGTTCCCCCACCTCGCCAAAAAGGCTGTAAAAGTGCTCATTCCCGCCTACCTGTGTGAGAGCGGGTTTTCCGCATTGACTTTGATCAAAAGCAAGTACCGGTCAAGCAGGGGCGGATCTACCCCAGCTGCCACCCCAGTTGACAGCTTTGTTTTGAAATAAAAGTTGTGGCTCATCGGACATTTATGAGAGAAAACCCCTAATGTCCGAGTGCAAGTGAATGCAGCACAAGACGTGAGCCTTGTAAACCCTCCCCCGGCCCTGGCGCGAGCGAGGAAATGTGATTGGCGGCGATTTCATTTGAACGGGACCGCGCAAAACGAGAAGCTTTCGGACTCAAGCAGACGGAAGGAATGAGGTATTTGCGGTCTACAATGACAGAGAAGAGACTGTCAAGTTTGGCTGTACTCAGCATTGAATCAAAACGCACTAAAGCTTTAGATCTTAATAAGTTTGTGAGGCGTTTTGCTGAACAAGATGGTAATTGCCACATTCAGCTGTTATAGGCATGCCAACTTGATGCTCTGCTCTCGGATGACTCGATGAGCATAATAAACTGTTAAGATGATGACCTTATGTGTGTATATATGTTTTTCTTTGTGGGGTTCTGCCCCCAAAAAAACTGTTTTAGTCATGAGAAAGTCAAATAAGACGGTGTGTAAAACTACACTGCCCAGCCAAAAGAAAGTAACCACTTTGATTTAACTAGGCCAGTAGGTAAGGGAATTCCACTGGATCATAATACCCCTGCATTATAGCAACAACAACAACAATAATAATAATAATAATAATAATAGCAATAATGAATGGGAGGGGGGGCAGGGCTGTTCTTATGTTCTCTGAGGGGAGGCTCACCTTCCCACACTTTGAAAACCCTTGGCCTAACAGACAGATTGTCAAACAAAAGGACACGAGTGAGAAAGCAAAACAAGCCTTTTATTACAACCGACGACACGGTGCCAGGCATCTACCAGCTCTACAGCCAGGAGACACAGTCTACACCAAGTCCTGGAAGACACCAGCAATCGTCTCAAAAGAGTGTGTTACTCCGAGGTCTTACCTCATTAACGCACAAGAAGGTGCAGTGCTGCGGCGGAACCGACTTCATCTGCGGGCAGAACCAACTTCCCGACCTGCACAGCACATCCCACTAACACCAGCAGAGAGTGCTGTGGCGATTTCCCAGCCTGTAAGCGCCAACACACCAGAGACTGTTACCCTGAAACCAAGTGAGGTGACAACCCATACACCAACACCAGGATGTGTTCAGACCAGGTCTGGCTGTGTCAGTAAGCCGGCCACTAGGTTGGACTTGTAGACAGAAGTGTTTTGGGTGTTTCACAATGACCTCTGGGGGTGAATGAGAAAAAAACACCTATGGCCTTTGGGGGGTGAAAATGAATAGGGAAACACAGGTGGACTCTGAGTCTGCTGAATTTTGAGTTCTGTGTATTGTGAATGTTATGTACAAATGTGATATTACTGCTGCAATGTTTAGAAAAGAAAACTTGCATCTTGAATTTTATTTTTGTAACAGCACTACTGAAGGTATTGGTTACCCATCTTTATTAACATAATCTGTGAAGTTAACCTGTATTCATAGGACACTTTTGGTTGGTCAGTATGACTGAATGAACATTTGATATCACAGTTTGACTGTTGTTTACTATTACAGGATGCTGCCGCGACTAATCTGTCGAAACTCTTTACAGTTATTTAAAATTAAATAACTACTAATTAGTAGTGCTTGACTACAGAGTAAGCCCGCCAGTTGTTATGTTTCTGCCTACTGTATTGACTTACTGCTGAATAAACCTGAGTAATAAAAGATACTCGACCCTCGATCATTCTACATTTATGTGTATATGAAAGTATTTTTCGAGTTTATTTTGTCCCGTTATCATTTTAATTCAGGTATTTTTTGTAATATGGTCATTTTGTTCTTTTATATGAATGATTCTTGCTTGTTTTAATTTTGAATTTAATTTCCTCGTTTTGTGTATGGGTTATGCACCAAGGCAAGTCAAGGCAAGGCAAGTTTATTTATATACCAAGCTATAGAAGCAAATGTGTGCACCTAAAGCTTCTCATACTGACATGACACTGCAATACTGCAATATTTCAAACTGAATTACTCCGGTCTCTCATGACACATGTTTCACTGTGGAGCCTGGCCTGGGAACTCAGTGATGGGCGACGAGGTAGATTAATACCCAGGGCCGCCTCTCCCTACAGGCCAATCACGCAGGCTGCATGGGGCCCCGCCTTGCGCAGGGGGCCCCGCCCAGAGGGCCTCAGCTGCTGTGCGCAGTTCTCCGCGCAACCCCCGCGAGAGTGAGAGGTGACAAGGGGAGCACGTCTGTAACCCGACACCGTTGCAATGAATCGACATCTGACCAATCACGGCTTTGATACGGCCACTAGTGCAGGTGAAGAGATGTCAGTGAAAAGACAGTTTCAGTCCGGAGCAAGCAAGAGGGAAAAAAAAAAAAACATGAAGAAACTAGAGCATCACTCGAAGGTGGGTTATGAGTCAAATGTACAACTTGCGAATGTTGTATAAGTCAAATTGCCAATTGCCATATTAAAACATCAGCTGCAATTCAGGACATGAAGAAGGCAGTCTCTGCAGAGCATACAGGCTAATGGAGATGCAGTTATTTCCAGCATTCTTTATTTAACATTCATTCAAGTATGTTATGCCTTTTATCTGCTAATGTACAGGAGGAAGAGTGATACACTGTCTGTCTAGTTGGCTTACATAACAGTTAAAGTTTACAGCCTAAAAAACATGGAGCATTTTTTCCCCTTTTATTCATTTTTATGTCAATTTGCACAATTCATGGTGACGCTCAGCCTCTCCCCTTAACTCCTAACAGTCATCATCATGGTGATGCTCAGCCTCTCCCCTTAACTCCTAACGGCCCGTCCACACAGCGGCGTTGGAAGCTTATTCCAATGCTTCTGCCCATTCACTTTGAATGGGGTGACGTCACTTTTCGCCGAACTGCATTGTGGGAAGCAGAGCGGCGCTTTCCTGGCGTTTCAGGCTGCAAAAGTTGAGCAATGTTCAACTTTTTAAGCTTCTGAAGCTTTCGGTGGAAGCGTCAGCCAATCAAATCATATGCCAGTACAAGCTCTAGCCAATCAAACCGCTGCTTGTGTGTCCGGGGCGGGAGATTCATGTGATTGGTTGTTGGTCGAGCTTCAGACACGCCCGCCGGCAAGCTTTTTCCAAAGCCGCTGTGTGGACGGGCCGTAACAGTCATCGTCATGTCAACCACAACACAGAGAAATACTGATAGAAATGTGTGTGTAGTTGTTGATACATTGCTGACAGAGGGAACTACGTTTGAATACAGATTTAAGAAATATCAGTTTTTGAGCATGTCATAAGCATGTTTTGTCTTGACTATATTACAACTATATTATAATAAAATATAGTATTTATATTATTGAATTGATTATGATTATTATTATTAGTAGAAGTAGTTTATTTGCATTAATTATATTTTAATCTTTTTGAGGCTAGTATTTGGCAGGAAATGCAGACGTATTTACCTGTAAACGCACACTGAACGACATAAATGCACATTTACCATTTACCTCACTGTATACAAAGTAACTGTGTTGATAATAATAATAAACAGGAATTATATTTGCAAAGTAGCCTACTTTGTTTCCAAAAAAAATGTTTTCACTCCTGTCGGTTGGGGGGGGGGGCTCATCTCACAATGTCGCTTGGGGCCCCAAGTTGGCCAGGGGCGGCCCTGCGTGTTACTTCACCTGAATCCACACCGCCTGCTGCACACCCTCATCCTCCCCCCCGATCCTCTACAGCACTATAAACATCTTCCAGCCAGCCGCCCTCTGGCTGCGGCCCCACTCCGAGGGTCGTACAGGGGCCATGCATTATTCAATCCTGAACATGAAGCATGGGCAAAGTCAAGGTCGTGAACTGTGAAGTGAAGTCTGATGAAAGGCCACACACATGCACAATTCTTAGTCCCCAAGCCAGGAAAGGCGACTGAATTCCAAATATGCACACTGTACTATAATCAGGCTGCAAATATGATCAGGCAGGAGACTGTCCCCGGGCGCTTCACCTGCTGCAGTCTGCTGGCTTTTAATCAGCGGATGTGATCATCACAGGGACACTGAACAAGTTCCATGTGTTGTAACAATCCATCAGCTGCCCGCTACAGAGTGCTGTCTGCATCTGCAAATATATGCACCCTCTCCGAGACTTTATAATAAGTATTCACACATTATACCAAGCTGTGATACCAACATGTCACATTAAATCACAACATTTCTCCCATTCAGAATGGTTATTTCAATATAGTCTCCATACACATATACAACGACTGTGCTTAAATTTGACTAGTTCAAATCTGTTATTGCTTGATATTGGAGATAATACATGTAATGATGTTGAATGATCACTCAAGCTGTATATCAGTTGGCTGGCCACAATAAGTTAGGCTGCATGCAGCTGAGGGATGTGTTGGATCGGAGGGGCGCAGTGTATCTGGAGGATATTCTATCATTGCCCTGGGATGCTGCACGAAGGGGGGGTAATTGAAATTCTCAGCGATGATATTGCACTCCGTTTGATGAACATTGCGCGGTGTCCACTTCAGCTAAATAGGGCATACAGGCAGCACGGCGACAGACAAGGGAAAGGAATCAGACACTTAGAGGAACACTAACCAATGCGCTGCTGCAACATATATTATGCATAGAACACGCCAATGAGTCCAAATGTGAAGCCAAGTTACCGCGTCATGCACATCCACAGTACAGATTATCGACTTCTTACCTCCTTATCAGGCGTGTTCAAAATGTTCCTCCCTCCATTAGAAGCAGATGGTCAATGCATTGTAGTTTTCATGTCAACAGTAATTCCAATTGTAATTTCCACTCATCATCCAGGAGTCCCGGTATTGTCTGATCACTCTTTTCCCCTTTGCGCGTAAATAAAAACGGAGCGATGCGCGCCCCGCTCCGCCGCTCTCCGCCACTCTGTGCGCGCTACTGGCGGGCAGATCGATCCGCTCCCTGCTCTAAGTTTGAGGAACAGCATATATGAAGTTTTACAGACATCCCCGTTCCGATTGAATAGATATCCACTCGCACTCCCCCGGTGAGAAGGCTGGAGATGATGTCCTCGTGCAGCAGGATAACAATGTTCTCCTCCCCACCCCCACGCGCTCTGTGCTGTTGTCTGCGTTTTGATCTGGCTGCAAATACCCGCAGCCTGTAGTCCTCTCTCCGCCTGCTGACGGCAGATGGATGGGAGTTCATGTGACACATCTAAAATGCACAACTCTCACAGAGCTCATTAGTATCAGCAGCAGCGCTGTAATGGAGATCATAATGATGAGGAAAAACATATATTTTTATAACACGCATTAACTCTCTGTATGTCTATCTCTAAGGGCTTTATCAACGGAAAAGTACAGGCTAATATTGCTGGAAGTAACTAAGTACATTTACTCAAGTACTGCCCTTAAGTACATTTTTTTGATTTTTTTTTTTGATTAACTTGAGTATTTCCATGTTGTGCTACTTTGTACTTCTACTACAATTCAGAGGTATAAGATAAAGATAATATAAGAAATACTTTACTGATCCCAATTTGGGAAATGTTTGTGTTTTTATGTATTGGTGTACTTTTACTCCACTACATGTATTTAATCTCTTCAGTTACTCTACATATTTGGATGAATGATGTGAAATCTAATGAAGTCTTAAATCAGACTTTAGTTCCACCTGGAGTAAATCCACCAGCTACCCTGCAGTCTACAAAGTCATTCAAACTAGCTGCACCTTTACCAGCTTTGAGAACACTTCATATCAAACATATCATATATATTATTCTGAAATGGGTCAATCTGCACAATGACTACTTTTACTTTACATTAAGTATATTTTGATGCTAATATTGTATTACCTTTACCTGACTTTTTGTATATTTTGAATACAGAACTTGTAACAGAGTACTTCAGATCTGAGTACTTCTCTCTGAGGGAGTATGACTATCTCAAACGGATTTATAAACCGAAGTCTTAACTAATGGCTTCATTAATAATTGATGAATCATTTTATACTGTCTCATGTTGCAGTTCCGGTGCTGGTACCACTCTCCAATAAAGCGTATAAATGGGTAATCAATTCAAAGAGTCAAAGCTCTATTGTCAAATGCACAGAAGCAATGAAAAACTAGAGTCCCACGATCCTCCAACAATGCAACATAATATATATGCAACATTAAACAATAAAGCACATTAAAAAAAAAAATACAAAGGATGCAAGAAGCAGAGTAGAATAAAAAAGTGCAGATTATGTTGCAAGACCATGTGTGCAAGTAATGCATATGCATATGAAATGCTTAACTAATGCTGTTTAGACTAACATGAAGTCAGCTGAATGCTAGGCTAAATAAGACATCATAAATAAAATAAGAAAACACTTAACAGTAGGGAAATTCAGGTGCCATAGTAAGAACAGCAGGAGGAGAACAATAAAACACAGGATAGTGAGACACAAGGATAATAAGAATACAACATAAATAAAAGGAAGTACAAATATAAACTAAAATAACATCAATAGTTTTAGGTTAACTGTTAACATACATGTTATACTTTCTTGTCTTTTTTGTTTGTACAATGCCATGTCTTTGTATGCTGCTGCAACACAAACATTTCCCAAATTGGGATCAATAAAGTTCTACCCTATCTTACCTTATCTTATAAATGTTTATACTGATGTATATACTGATTTCAAATTCAACACCCTCAGCATCCTATACAGGGACAATATCAAAACAAATGATTACTACTAACTTTATTGTTAAATTAAAACAGAACGGTAAAAGAATAGTTTCCGGTCTATTCTGAGGCCTGATCTCTGTAGATAAATAAAGAACTATGACAGATGTGTAATATTTAATGCAGCCGAACCGTTTATTACAATGCATTCATGTGATGACTTTCAAAGAGTAAAGCAAGCACTGCTGAATAAAGTATGATTTTATCTTTTACGAAACGTTTTTTTTCATATGGAATTGCAGTTGGAGGTCAACCAATCACAGAGCTTGAGGCAAAGCGGAACAATAGCTGAGGATTCTGGGTAGTGTAGTGTCTTCGGCCATCCTAAACTGAACAAATATTTGTTTCTCCGAATCGAAAGGGAAAATACAAAACATTGTACACAATTTAAACCAATCAATGTTGTGTAATCAACAAGGATACTCTGGTGTTTTTGAGTTGATGAGTAGTGCAGATATCACTGTAAAGTCAATCGACAGTAAGGAGAATACTCACTTCCGGGTGTAAATCCTCCGTTATCCAATGGGAACGGACGCTCACATTGCTCTCCGTAATACAATAAAGGGGACATGATCAAATCGGAATATAATGTTCTTTTAAAAAACGTTAACTAAAGGGAACAATCTATTGGACACAGCTGAAGCTCTGGCCTTCCTTAAAAACTAACTAATTTAATAAAAATCACAGTTGTATTACACACAATGCACTGTTTTTTGAGAACAGAAATGCGTAACTAATGCACCATAATACATTCTGACGAAAAATACAAATTATTATGAATAAAAATAAAATAAAAGAAGCCTCCCGTGAGTTACTACAAGCTATAAAGTACATTTAAAAAACGTTTTATAGAATAAAAGCTCACTGCAGGACGTTGTAGAAATGCGTGTGTGCACCACGACAAAGGAGCCTCATTCACTTTGCATTGGGGTTGTTTGCGTGAGACCAGGTTAATTATGGTGGATACATTAACGAGGAATTAAGTTCTTTAAAAAAAAAAACGAGCAAATATAAGACCATTCTAAAAACTATTTAAAAAATCTAAATTGAAATTAAAGAAAATATAAATATACAAAAAGTATCAAAAAAAGTAAGCACAATATTACAAATTATTATGAACAACGTGTCCTGAGTTAATGATGTCAATACCGGAAGAAACTGTTTTAATTGCAAGAGGTTTTGCTCCTAGTGGACCGTAGCCTCCTGCAGAAGGGTGACATTTCAAAAAGTGTATTTTGAGGGTTTGACAAAGAAAAGTTCTCTTTTTCAGGTACACAAACAAAAATATGAAATTCTAGCGATTGTTGTGGTGCATCTTGATTTTCTTTTTTTTGTTTTGCCCAGAAGTTTGAATTCTACAAATCGAATTATCTTTTGCATTCACAAATCCACTTTGAACCCTATTTTTGATTCGGCTTGAATGTTTAGTTGAATTTATTTTCTTTTTTTATGTTGGAGAACATTTTCAATATGAATATGTGAATCCTTAAAGAGTCCTACAGTAAAAACATGTTTTAAAACTTTATCAGTAATGAATTCAAGATTTCTTATTTATAAGGTGCAACTGGAACTCAGGAGGTGAGCGAGTGATCCACCAATCAGAATCTCTGGTTCAATCCCCTGTGAATATGTGTCACATATGCATGTATGTGTTAAAATGAATAATTAACATGTGGGCTGCGTTGCTTCTTCAGAATGTGTTTTTTTCCGAAAAGAGCTGAAAAAGAGCATTTAATCTGTTTTTGACTTATTATTATCTATTTTGCATTGAAAACTGAAACGTTGACTTTAATTAAATGTATTATGTCAACAGATTTGACATAACTGTATTAGGTTAGTTGAATTCAAAATATTCGTATCCATGAGGCCGGACACGAGAGAGTCTTTTTCTTTCAGCTCGTCAGAAAGCCGTCGGATGTCCTTCTTAAGGTCTGCTATCTGTGTATTAGCTCTTTGAAGTAGCACATCATCCTCAAGGTGTTTTGATGGCATTCTTGAGTGTAAAAGGTTAGGGCAATTACTGTCCCATGCACCAATGCCAAACTGCGTCAAGTTCCACGATGAAGAGCTTTTATTTAGAAGGGGTAGAGCACCTTCTGGCTCCAAAAAGCGTGCAAGAAAATGTGGAGGTTCTAAAAGATGCAAAAAGAAGAGCTTTGTCTTGTTATGTAGACAAAGCATGAAGGTCCCAGCAGCAGGGACTACATGTGCATGCTAATCTCTAATGCACTTTCATTTTTACAATAAAGCATGTACCAAGAGAGGGATCAATTCATTCCCAGGCTCTCCTGCTGGGGTGTCAAACGTCTTTCAATTGAGTGCTACAAAGTTTTGAAAGCCCTGACACAAAGTGAAATGGTTCAGGCAGTCAGAAGTCCTTTAGGAGCCTGAAAGGAATTAAAGTCATCCACCCGGGCTCAGAACTCCTGCAGGAGCCAGGCTGGACTGGGGGGGGGGGGGGAGGAGGTCAGCATCAAACCTCATATAGTGAGTGGCAGCTTTGTGAACGCATGCAACACAGTAGATTTGAAAGAATCAACTGACCAAAAGGACATATCTGTCAAATCAAATCAAACTTTATTTATACGGTACTTTTCATACACAGAGGTTACTCAAAGTGCTTCACAATAGACCATTTACTGAAAATAAAAACAATACTATCTCCTCCTTCACGTAATAACCAGAGTAACACATAGCTTTGTGATTAAAGAAATCCCTTAATAATACACTTAAAACACATATATACATATATATAAACATGAAATGAAATAAGAATAAAATAAAAAATAAGAATCTAATTACAATAAAATAATAACAAAATACAATTCAGTTAAAAGCTAAATTAAGAAAGTGGCTCTTAAGTTTGCTCTTAAAGTATGAACCCTCTCTGCTGCCCTCAGGTCTTCTGGAAGGCTGATCCACAGTCGTTGGCCGTAATAATAAAGAGACGCCTCACCGTGGGTCTTTATTGTCCTATATTTGGTACAGCTACTGTGGGGGGGGCTGTGGCAGCGGGGACTCAGCAGCACAAACTGATTCCATTTACCTCCATGGTGTGAAGTGAAGGCGGTGCGTAAAAGGCACAGCTCCACTTCCTACTTGGCCGACCGGTAATATAGATATATATATATATATATATATATATATATAGATACGATATACTTTCTCGTGCGCACGAGAAAGTATATCGTGATGAGCAAAACTGTGTCACTTGGCCCAGGTGGTTTCCACAAAACATGTTTAACGACCATAAACACACTCGTACCGTCCATAGGTACCAGCGGTCTATCCGCCAAAACACATTTGAGTCGATCACTTGCACGTCACTTGTATGATGGACATTCCCTTTCCGTTTTGATTCTGTAGTTTGATTAAATGTTTGGGGACTTGTACATTTGTCTCAGTTCTCGTAAAAGTGTTTCCCATCTAGTTCATCATATATATGTATAAATATATAATGCAATAATACAATAGTGGTTCCTTTTGTTAGACTTACACTGAATAAACTGAAACGTTGACTTTAATTAAATGTATTATGTCAACAGATTTCACATTACAGCATTAGTTTAGTTGAATACAATAATATTAACTTATTATTATTGCTTTCAACTTACCTTATATGTTTCAGTTTTTCAGACATAAAAAATGCAAATAGAGCCTACAACTTTGTTGTTTTCAGATCAGTGAATTCAAAAATAAAACGCACGTAAAGTATCTATAGGGAGATGTGTTTAAAATGAATCGGCAAGATCAATAAACTGATGTGTTTTTACCACTGATACAGTATGTCAGAAAGAATATTTATTCATGAATATATAGCATAGTATAGTATTTCACAAATGTATATATACTGTCATTCGGGCTTTAAGTGTACTCACACATTTCAATAGAGGCCATTCAAGAATGATTTTCTGTGCGAGTGTGAATTGAATGGCAATCTCTGACTCTGGAATGAGAACTATTGACCTAAGAAGATACAGGCAAGAGAGACATGTATAATATGGCCATCTCCTTCTCTAACGTTTACATTTAAATCTACATCCATAACTGAAATGGTACATCTGATCATTTCCAGAGACAACAAATGAAAAGTAACCTCTTGCCTATATCTCAAGCTCATTTACAGCAATAATGTGCACTACCCCTTTTAAATGAACTAAGGAAAACCATGATCTTTTTATAGACCTAACCAAGTCACTGTGTTTCCTTAACCTAAGCAAGTCTTTGTTTGTTCTATTCAATTAACAAGTGTAAGCCTTTCCCCCTGAACATTATTGATAATGTAGTTAAGGGAACTCAATTAAGGCATGGTAGACTGGTAGGATTTATGGATGCTCACCTTCTCTTTGTTGTCGTTCCAAATTGATTTATGCTTTTGTCTCACCAGCATTGCAGTTCATCAAGGAATCAGCACTGACAATAAAAGCTAGATGTACTATCATAGCATATTTAGAAGATGAGATTATGTGTGCTTCACTGTTCACATAATACAACATTTATGAATACAACACATAATGAGAAATAGTCTAAAGCAAGGTCGTGTATGGCTTTGTAGAAATTGAATAAAATATTCTCTCAAATTCTAAATTGGAACTAAATCCAAAGAATCTTGAGTATTTCGACATTCATGCATTCACGGCGGTTTTAGCACTTTGAATACAAATATTCTCCGAAAAGAAATGTCTGTGTATACTGCTATTTATGTTGACGATGTAGGTTGATGAAACAGCAATGGCATAATGTAAACAAGACAACGTTCCTACACCAATGAATGAGAGAGGAAGACTCTGAGCTGTCTCTGAAGGTCTGTGCAGACACGGTGACAAGTTGTGAAGCTGACCGTTGAGCGGCCCGACCAAGCAAGGAGGCAGAACGTCCAAGGCATTTATTCAAATCATGGGCACATCATTCACAGCCTCAATTGCTGTCCACCTGAACACAGTCAGCAGTCACAAGGATCTCACACACACTACCTGTCCACTGACAGGGAAAACAGAGCCTAAATACACACACACACTAATCAGGCCAATAAGACACAGGTGGGGGGGGAGGAGACAACACAGGGCACCAGGTGAACACAATCAGGAGCAACAGACAAAACGGGAGGGGGAACACTTCCAAACTAAACCACATGTGCTATATTCCAAGGCCCGAAGCCGTCAGTCCACAGTGACCAAGTTAGCTTCGTCACACAAGTGAATGGTCACATTCTGTATAGGGCTCAGAATAGGGTTTCTCCTTACCTGTAAGTGTGTTATAAAGGGTTTTTGCATGGTCTGCAAAGGCTAAAATCCCTGTGTTCCCTCCATAGGGAGTTTTATCTCCCACACACCCCCCCCCCCCCCCCCCCCCCCCCCCCCCCCGCCTGAAACGCCTCCATTGGACTCCTTTGTTCACTTCCCTACAACAGAATGAAATCAATATGAAACACTCGTGCTAGGCTAAGGGGCGAGACATCTCTAAGCCGTTAACCAATAACAACAGAGTCAGCCAGCTAACCAATCAGAGCAGACTGGGCTCTCAGACAGAGGGTGAAAAGAGGTGCTGCAGCACAGGCAGTATGAGACAAATAAAAAGCTTTTTGAACATTAAAGAATGGAGACATGTCACAGTAGAGGAACAAAAATAACCATTTTAAATGTCTAACTCAGGATGTGATAAAAACATAAAACTTCAAGGAAGCAAACATTGCAGTGTTATTATCAATGAAAAAATGTCATGAGTGCTCATGAGTGCCTTTTAATGGATTAGTGTACCAAATGCATTGCCTACTGAACGTATTGCATGAACAAAGCTTCCCATTAGGACTGAGCAGAGCTCTGCTCCATCAACAGGTGATTTCATCCTCTGAGAGACTGCAGCAGGGACTCTGTCCGCCTGTAATTCAATCCAGAGAGCATTGCATCCATTAACAAGGATGTTGAATGCTTTAACAAGGATGTTGAATGCTTTTTAATCCTCTTTGCTTATCCACAGAAGTCTCTTATGGGGAGCCATATGCAAAACACGGGGGTGTCCACAGATGCATAAGCAGTCAGGTATCAGCTGGCAGTAGCTTCAAAGTGAGGCTGGTTTCAGAGCTCCTGTTAGCATGATGGAGGGGTGCAGGGTTTCAGGACGCCGTTTGTTCCTGATGGACGTCATGATAGAAGGGACGACAGGGGAGGACACTCGCCAAGAGATACTCAGCTTTTCAGAGCCGAGGATTACTCAGTGGTCACACCAGAGCACATGAGATCAGGCTCCTTCGGCTCGGAGGTCAGGTCAAACCTCCAGACAGCCATGCATTTAACCCATTTAATGCACAATCCGGATCTCAATCTAATTTCCATGTGCATTAGAACATAAGCCCTCTGTGGCTTCTCCAATATGCTTCTGCACCAAGTCTTAGTCCCATAAATCCACTATCCACATTGTGATACCGCAGAGCTGAGAACAGCAGCTGTCTGAGCCATTAGCACCCAGACACATGACGTTAAACAGAGAGTGGAGCATGTGTCTTTCAAACCTCAAATGTGCACATTCTCTTTTTCAGAATAGCCAAGGCTTTGATGAAGATGAAGCAATATGTATATTTGATAGACTGACATTTTGAATTTCTAGATCCCTGGATGAAAGAATGATCCTAAAACTTGCAAAATGGATTTGTTATTTGAATAGTCCCTTTCTCTTCTGTTGTTCAATAAAAGTATTGTTTTATTTTCTTTCTCTTTTCTGTAAGATGTAAGCTGTTCTTATCTATACTGTATTAGCACCATCTAAAGTTACTGACTGTAAATTGTGCTTTAAACGCCTTTAAATGTAACTTGTCCTCACAGGATGCATTGAGTATCCATTACCATTTTATTCTGCACATGCATTAAGAAACATTTTGTCCATAAAAGTGCAAAATAATCAAATGTCTAGAAGATGAAAACGGTTTAATTTGTTTTTTTCTTATATTTTGTCAGGGAATGCGTCTAACGGATGTCCAATGAAGTAGATCTGAATGTGAGCAATGAATGAACAGATGTGCATCTCAGAGTGTGGGCTGTCGGATTGATGATCCGGGGTCTGAGTATTTGTCTCTGTGCAGGAACCAAACCTCATCCTCTCAACGTGACCCCGACACCATGCACATGACTGTGACATTACATCACATTTAGCAGATGCTTTTATCCAAAGCGACTTACAATAAGTGCATTCAACCATCAAGATACAATCCTACATGTACGTCAGCTCTATAAGCCAAACCATTGTGAGTCCAGCTGCGTTGGCTTCAAACAAGCCAAACATTTCTAGGTGCTGAGTGCAGGAGTATATGCAGGGCCGTCCCTCCCTACAGGCCGATAATGCAGGCTGCATGGGGCCTCACATTGTGCAGGGGGCCTCGGCTTATGAGCTCAGCTTGTGCGCAGTTCTCAGCGCAGTTCTCCGCACGCAATATAGTATTTATATTATTGAATGGATTATGATTATTATTATTAGTAGAAGTAGTTTATTTGTATTAATTATATTTTAATCTTTTTGAGGCTAGTATTTGGCATGAAATGCAGACGTATTCACCTGTAAACGCATAATGAACGACATACATGCACATTTACCATTTACCTCACTGTATAAAAAAGTAACTGTGTTGATAATAATAATAAACAGGAATTATATTTGCAAAGTACTTTGTTTCCAAAAAATGTGTTTTCACTCCTGTCGGCTGGGGGGGGGGGGCCCTCATCTCACCATGTCGCTTGGGGCCCCAAGTTGGCCAGGGACGGCCCTGAGTATATGCATTGGTTTAGGTGCAGTGGAATCAGGTGGGTTTTCAGACTTTCTGATGTCCTTATATCAATGGGGAGCTCTTTCAATGTTTTTGTCATCACTTTTCATAAATACACAGATATGTATTGTTACTGTATGGGTAACAAGTAGTCCATGCTCCAAAAGTAACCAAGGTCCAATGTGTTTCACTCTAAGTCTAGATGATAACATGCTTTACAAAAACTTTTGCAGAACTCACTGTCTTAAAAGCTACAACTTTAAAAGCTACAATCTATACAAACCCTCCTAAAATATATACTTAACAGCACTGTTCTTCTAAAAAGAATAGCTTAAAGAGCAACTTGCAGGTTTTTTTTTTACTACATTTATGCTTAACCTTGCCTGAAAATTACAATTAAAAATGTTGATGCAGGATTTGATATGTTTTACAAGACATAAGGGCAGGAATTCAGAGGAAAAGGAGCCGTTTTGAGCTCTGCTACTAAAAACTGCTTTTTTTAAACGTCAAACGCGTCATATTACGTCTCATGGGGGAGCAGATTTCATTTTTTCTCGGGTTGCGTTCCGATAATCCAAAAATCAGCTCCTAAATTCTAACCCTATCTCCTATTCCTTGACCTCTGAGTGAAAGGTCACGGGGTTAAGGGATAGTGGATAGGAGAATTCAAAAGGACTTAGGAGAAGAGACTGCGGTACTTTAGAGAATCCGACTGCACTTTCACTATCCGACGTGTTTATGATGCGCCAGCGGACGTCATGAATGTGCGTCTGCTGCTGTGGGGAAACTATGGAAACTACAGTTTTCTATACAGCGGACTACAACATGGATGTTTAGTAAGAAGGAGGGACTACTGTAAACTCATCTAGAGACTCTGCACCGTGCTCTGATGCTGTTGCTTTATGCTTTATGAACGTGAACAACAGAGAAACATATTCTTCATGACCAAAGTTGGAATTGAAATAAAAAAGGAAAGTGAAACTTATGCTCGTCACCCTCTCCCTCCGGTCCACATTAATACAAATGATCTCAATACGTATGATTGTATGAAAATATCTTAAAATCAATACAAATGTATTTATTATAAACGTTAGTCCTTAACATCTATCACTGTGTATATCACCATTCAAACATCTTTTAAAAGTTGAACAAACTCCACACAGCTCAGTAAAGACTGTGAAATGTTGACTTTATTTGATCATTTCAGTAAAAACTAACGTTCATATTTCTCTTTTTGATTATAATACTGATGAACGTTCAGAACAAAGCACTTTGGCAACTTACCACATACGTTTTAAAAAGCTTAATAAGCACCGTAACTTTCATGATATAATTTCTCCGTCATAATCGGTTGTTTCCGTGAACGACCGACTGTTGAGTGACGGCAAATGCTGCGGCTGCAATGCATTGTGGGGCAGCATTTTCTCCTCTCCTTTCGTCAAGGGAGGTCCAGTGGTTCCTAAGCTAAAGGAGGTTATAAAGGAAGTTTGAAACCTCCTTTCCTTTCATTTGGAGAATTGGAACGGCACTTATCCTGGCTGCCACTGAGGGACTTCCGGGTCATTTCACTCCGTTAGGAAGGTTCCTAAGCTAAATGGACTATTGGAACGCAACCTCGGACTCGTTCTCTGCCCAATCCGCGGTAGTAGTTTGTAGTTGGTTTGAGCGGTTGTGATTTAGTGAGCTGGAAATTTTACATTGCATTTCACCATGTGTAATCATGGTGAGCTTGTGTTTGTGCAGGTTGCACAAACTCGAGCCTGTCAGGACATCGAGTCCACAGTTTCCCTCACGGGAAAAGGACCGGAGCTAGCGTTCGTTCCTGAGTACGTTGTGCATCCACCTCCCTGCAGCACATACTCTCCACAGCTTTATCAGGAAACCGTATTACATCTCTCTCCCCCCCTTCGCTGCTCTCTCTCTCGCCCCTCCGGTACACGGCACCGTAAGACGTAGTGTGGAGTTGCATTAGGTAACGCTGTGGTGGCTGTACTGCTCCAGCTGTCTCCTTTGTGTTTGTTTGTTTGTTTCCCCCTGTCTGTGTTGTTTGTGTGGTGGCTGTCACTCATCCCTTAGCAAAAAATCTATAAAATCCAATAGAATCTTGTAGAAATATATAGCATGTTATAGAACATAGTCGTATTTGTAAGCCATGCTAAAGAATTCTATAGCATACTATAGAAATCTCTAGATCATTCTGTAGAATACTATACATTTGTACTTTTCTATAAACTTCTATAATTAAAACTATAACAATCTAAAGAATTCTATAGGACAGAACCGACTCATGACATATCTGTAGAAATCTGTAGAAATCTATAGCATTCAAAGAAAACATGCATGAAATGTTCTCTCTGATGCAACCTATACTAAATTCTATAGAATTCTATAGAATGATATAAAACTCGTCTTTAAATTGGAATAGAGAAAATCAAAGTAATCTACATCATTTTGTGGAACTGAGCTGCTTTGCAAAAGCTGTACGGGTAGATCCGTTTGAAATATTTACAACTGTATACTGGATTATGTGCCCAATTAAATTATGTAACCTAAACAAGTTTCTATGATACAGTATTCCATACAATTCTATTGAGAAAAACAGTGATCCACAACATTTTATGAAACACATTTAATAATCTGTAGATTTTTTACATCATTCTACACTGTAAAAAAAAAGAAGTTTTTTCACAGACCTTTCTTGTTTTTCTATATTAAGTGTAAATACCATAAAAATACAGTAAATTACTTTTATTTAAAAATAAATAAAGGTTTTATTCTGTCAATTGGTTTGATGAGAAATTATCGTTTTTTTACAGGATAATTCCATTGTTTAATTGTCTTGAATGTTAAATTACATTGAATTCTATGTAAAAACACACAAAAAAACACATAATTTTACTGCATGTAAAATGAAGGCAACTTTCTTTTTTTTGTTGCAGTAAAACCTTAAATGTAATGTAACAAAATGTAAAACAAACTAAAAATAACTGTATTCTGTACTGTTGTAGAATAAAAATAAATCTTATTATAAAACATCTCTAAAATGTTACAGTTTTTCTCGATTGCTAACACAATTTTTTTTTAAATTGCTCAGTTTCTCAGAACACTAAACACAATTCACAAAACCACACACCCAAAGTGCAAAACACCTCATTTCTCCTGCTAAGTGAAGAACTGCACTCAAAACTACATAAACACTTACCAAATGCAAACTTTTGCACCAAATATAACACACTTCATTCATAATACTAGATGGTTTGACCACCCAACTACACACTGCTGAGCATACTCTAAAGCACTTTCATCTGTTATGGGCTATGCTCTGTACATAGAGGTTTCTGCAGAGAAAGATTGCTTGGGTTTACAGAAATACAGTAAATGAAGAAATACAAATGAGTTGTTGAAAAAAAATCACATTTTATTCAAAAATAACATTGTGCAACATGCATCTCAGCACATAGCTACTATGCTTCGGATCTCTCTAAGTGTGATGCATTGTTTGCCAAAACCCAGTTTGTAACTGCTGCTTCCTGTGCCTCATTGAAAATCCTTAGCCTTCCACCTGCACCTGTTTGTTTCTCTGTCCTTCAGATAAACAACAAAGACATAGTGGTCGGTCACTGTCTGTGTTGCATAAAAGTAAGTTTACCACAGTACATTGTGCAGGATTTTTGTACAGTTATAGTATGCAACATGCCAACAATTCAATTACAGTAATGAAGTAAATACGTTTCACACAACGGATATAAGCGCTGATATATCATGAATTATGCAGAGCTGAAAACTGGTAACTAACCTGTTTTCAAGTCTAAGTGTCCGGATTACAGAGGCAACAGTAAATCGGCTTAGATTAGGCTGAACCCTGTGTCCAGTCTCTCTCATCGTCACACCATGGTTGATAACATTTAATTTCATTAGAGAGTATTCTTCTTTGTCCACATCCTCTCCCTCCAGCTCTACCTCTACCTCTCACTCTCACCCACCTCTTCCTCCTCCTCTCACTCTCACCCACCTCTTCCTCCTCCTCTCACTCTCAGCCCAGCCCAGCTCTTCCTCTTCCTCTTGCTTCCATGTTGGCTTCCATTGTTGCTGTAAGAAAGTACTCACCTGTGGTCTTTTTATAGTGCTAACATCCTGATTGATGAGCCAACAATTATGCTAACACGTGTTTGGTCAGGTGGAACGTGTTTCTTGATCATTGGTCCATGTGTGAGGCATTTTGAATATCAGTGTTTTAAACCAGCTAACACGTGACTTTATGTCAGATTCCTGGGTCTCACGTGGAGAAACGTGTGCAGTGGTTTGCATAAAGTGCTAGGTTGATTTGCAAATTGTGTGAAAAGCTGAACACGTGTTTAGAGTTTTGGAGATTTGAGCCAATGTTTTGCTCTTTGAGTGTCAGTTAAAATAATTGTGCTTTATGTAGAATTTTAGTGTGTTAGCAATCGAGAAAAACTGTAAATAAATGTATAAATCTTCACAAAAAATGTAATATACAGTATTGCAGAAATACCCAAAAATGATTTTGTGTAAATAAAGTAGTTTTCATAGTAAACTAGTATAGTTAACTGTAAAGTTAAAGTGTCAAATAAAAAAACGTAAAATGTATGTAAAAAGCTACTGCACTTGAAATGGAATCCAGCCATACAACGGCAGACAAGACAAGCAGGATTGGAATGAGTCCACAACACTCCTGATTGGTTAAAATAAACGTCATCGGAAAAACCTGCCAATGAGCACTGTCCGCGCCTGTCAATCCAATTTGAAACTTCCACGTCAGTTTGAGCGGCTCTCCTGTAGTGATGGGAATTCCGATTCCCTTCGGGGACACAAATCTTTTGATTCAGTTCACTTGAAAGATTTGTTCACTGATTCGTTCACCGGTTCGCGAACGACTTCTGGTGATTTGCACGTTTGCGAACGATTCGTCTTTGTACTTATTTTGTTCAGTGAGTCTTCACTACTGCCGAAGTCCGTACAAGAACTTTGCTGGCGTAACATGTATGATATTAAAACACATTTTACACCTCACCTTGTTGCCCTATGAAATATGCTCTGGGAATAGGCTACATATTATTTAAGAAATATAATTGGCCATTGTTAAATCTCTCATAAATGTGTGCCTGACTATACAATGTATTACAGCAGGCTAGCACGTTATACTTTCAAACCCATGCACGTACTATGTGGCCTAACTTAAATCCCAAAGCATTAAACTCTATTTGGCCGAGTTCAAAGTGAATAAAAAAATATATCCTCTACATCGGTGACGATTTATTCATATTCTATAGTATGTACCCATCTATGTTTACCTTTAGCTAGCGGCTAAGCTAGTGGGACGCTACGGAGCCCAGCTATCCGCCCTCTGAAGCTTTTAGGGCCGACAGGGAGAGGAGAATATCCCGCTAATGCTGTGTGTGTGTGTTTCACAATAGTGGGACGCTATGGAGCTCAGGTATCCACCATCTGAAGCTTTTAGGGCCGACAGGGGGAGGAGAATACAACGCTGTGTGTATTTATCGCTAAGCTAGCGGCTAAGCTAGCTGGACGCTACGGAGCCCAGCTATCCGCCCTCTGAAGCTTTTAGGGCCGACAGGGAGAGGAGAATATCCCGCTAACGCTGTGTGTGTGTATTTCACATTAGCGGGACGCTATGGAGCTCAGGTATCCACCATCTGAAGCTTTTAGGGCTGACAGGGGGAGGAGAATACAACGCTGTGTGTATTTATCGCAAAGCTAGCTGGACACTATGGTTCCGGTATCCGTCCTCTTTATTGCGGACAGGTTGAGGAGGATGTCCCGCTCCTGTGTGTGTGTGTGTGTGTGTGTGTGTGTGTGTGTGTGTGTGTGTGTGTGTGTGTGTGTGTGTGTGTGTGTGTGTGTGTGTGTGTGTGTGTGTGTGTGTGTGTGTGTGTGTGTGTGTGTGTGTGTGTGTGTGTGTGTGTGTGTGTCGGAGCTCAGATGAGAGGGCTCTGATTACAGTACACTGTAGGAAACAGTTCTGAACTGTTTCCGCCAGTTCTTTAAGTTCGTCGTACGCGAACAGCTTCTCTTTAGCTTTTGGCGGAAGGCAGCGACTCAAACAAACGAATCGTTTTGTGGGAGGAATCAGTTCATCTCGTTCACTTCAAAGATTCGTTCAAAAAGAACGAATCGTTCGCGAACGACCCATCACTACTCTCCTGCGGAGCTACAGCTGTCTGTATGTCTGCTCACGAGTTTATGGACTAATATCGGGATATTTTTACATCTACACGTTAAATATGGGCATCGGGACGTCAACAGAGAACAGAAGACTTGAGATCTGGTGAGTCCTGCAACTGTAATGGAGTTAAACATGTATTTAGGTAATCCTTAGTTTGTGAATGTTTAATTGTGTGTTTAAGGTTACTTTTCTTCTTCTAGTTCAGTGAGTTTTGAGTGATGAGACATATACTTTAAGGGAATCTGTGGAATCTCAGCTTTCATATGATACATTTGTGCAGATAGCATGAAGTAAAAAAGATCGCTTTTGCCAGTTATGTGCTAAAGTAGCGTTAGCCCCGGTGTTACCGAACAAGATGTGGGCCGAACAACTGGTGATATTCTATAACGGTATAGGCAGATGTATCAGGGGCATGGCCTTTGTCGAATAACCAGGAAATACACATTTCGATCGCTTCTTCTGTCGTTTACATAAATCTTTTGGTATATTTGGCTCCATAGGAACACTTTGATGCACTTTCAGTACCAGTGTATGAGGTTGTGGTTGCGATGCCGATATGCGGACGCGTACAGCGAGGACTACAAAAAGACACACGAGGTGACTGGGGATGTGTGTTCAAAACATTGCAAGCTTGAATAAATAATTTAAACCATTTATTGTTGCCAGACTTATTACTGAATATCATGCTTAATGTGATACCAAGTCCATCTGAGACCTGTGTACACCTTCAGACAGCCTCCAAGTGAAGCACACATTGTTTACTCACAGTTTGAAAGCAGCATGGAGAAGTCTTCAGCTGTGGAGAGCTCCGCCCAGGATAAACTGTGATACGACTTCTGTGGCTTGTTCTTGTTGTCAGTCTTATATTTGTATCATGTATCGTTATTAATATGATGTCGAGTTGATTTGAGACCCGTTTATACTTTCATACCATCTGTTAGTGAAACATACAGTCTGTCTGAGTTGTTTACACGCAGCGTGGAGAGCTGTGGTAAACCGTGATCCGCTCAGATTAAACTGTGATACGACTTCTGTGGCTATCAACCAGCGATCATGTTTAATATTAAAGACTACGCACATTGATCCTTTATCAAAACGGTATTCTCCACTTTGCCGCACTTATCCAGATCAAATTTGACTGTTTACTCGTTTTGCAAAGATAGAAGCAGAAATGTCATTGAATGTCACTACATTTGCAGGGATATTTAGAATTTAAAATGCTGCTTGATCGTTAATTTTGTTCTAGGCAAACAATATTATGAATCCTCTATTCAAAAATATTATTCAGTGTCCATCGACATGAAAATAACAAAAAAGTTTATGCTGGACTCAAACCCGAGTCCCAATAGCAAAAATCCCTCGTGCCATGCGCATTATGAGTGAGCCACGGATCAATACGATGAATGTTATCATCACAGGTTATTTTCTCACATTAACATTGTTAAAAGAGTCAGAGCAATTCAACCCGACCATCTTTTATATTGTGAGCGAATGTATGTACACTTTAAGCTATATCATATAAATATTATAGTCATAGGCATTTGCTTTGAAATAGTATACTGACTGAGCATCATTAAGACCCACCGAGATCAGATATCCTAGTTTATCAGCCTGCGAGCCCACATTACGTTGTGATAAGTGGTCATTTTACGTATAATGTATTCTAGTGCACACATTAAGTTCACATATGCAAATCAGGCCATGTGTCTCGTTATGAAGTAGCTATAATCATCACCTGTCATGAAAATACAACAATAACAAGGAATTCATATTAATATTACCAAGTTACACAGAAATAGATAAAACACATGAGAACAAAGACCACATAGATAAATGCATAAACGTTAAGTTAGAAATGAAAACATTAACAACAGTGTGAAAAAGTATGCATATATGTGTTTCTAGTTCTCAACGTAGCCTATGTGAGTACCCTCGTCATTGGGTGTCGCTGTATCGAAATGTAACCGAGTAAACAGTCTGGATAAGTGCGGCAAAGTGGAGAATACCGTTTTGATAAGGGATCAATGTGTGTAGTCTTTAATATTAAACATGATCGCTGGTTGATAGCCACAGAAGTCGTATCACAGTTTAATCTGAGCGGATCACTGTTTACCACAGCTCTCCACGCTGCGTGTAAACAACTCAGACAGACTGTATGTTTCACTAACAGATGGTATGAAAGTATAAACGGTTCTCAAATCAACTCGACATCATATTAATAACGATACATGATACAAATATAAGACTGACAACAAGAACAAGCCACGGAAGTCGTATCACAGTTTATCCTGGGCGGATCACAGCTCCACAGCTGAAGACTTCTCCATGCTGCTTTCAAACTGTGAGTAAACAATGTGTGCTTCACTTGGAGGCTGTCTGAAGGTGTACACAGCAGTGGCGGTGCTAGGGGGTGGCTACTTGGGCTCAAGCCCCGGATGTTTGCTGAAAAGCCCCGGATGTTTCACTTAAAAAAAATAAAATAAAAATTAATTTTTTTTTTTTTTATAACGTCTCGGGAAAAATGTGCAGTACCGGAGTCTACCAGAGAGGCATCCGCTGCGGGACATTAGCCTGCGTACTGCGTAGCCTGCCCTGAAGTAGAAGTGATCCTTCCTAGTGCCTGACAGTTCAGTAGCGTGGCGTGGGGAAAAATGTAGGGGAAGCCCATTTTTTGGGTCGGGGGGGTGGTCAATAACGTAACCAGATGAGTGATTACAACGCCCGGTATCATTTTATACACATTTGTATCACACGGATGCAGGACTTGCACACGCCTGTTATCTAACCGAAAGGTCCGCACGCACTCTCCAGCTGAAACTCTCTCCTTATTCATTTAAGCATTTTTACTTAGATTGTGTGATTGTCTGCATACATTAATATGTGATTTTTAGATTTACCGTGCCTCTCAATTGCCCGTGACAGGTTGGCAAGGTCGATGAATCCTGAAGTTGTCCAAGGATTGTTCAGGGAGCACGAATCCTTGTCAAAAAGAAGACATGGCTAGCAAAATAGACGCTGAAGTTTAGCGCTTCCAGTTAGCCACTCCGTGCGGACATAATTGTCCTCATTGAACGTCCGATTCTCTCCCTTTTTCCTCTGTGTACACACAGCTCGAGTGCAGGCATTGGCCTGTCATCTGATTTAATTTTTAGTTGCTGCTGTAGCAGAAGTTTAGTAAAGTTATGTTTGATTAAGTACGCCAAATCTCCACCCTCCATAATGCTTAATTTGCTTGATAATTTCTAACGGCGGTGATGACAGTTACAGTATTAAAACTGATGTTGATGTGATTTGATTGGATGGCAGTGTCCAATCAAATCGCCAGCCGCCAGCCGCCTCTGAAGGGAAGCAAGAGGCGGCTGGCTTCCCTTGGCATGGCCCTGACCAATCACAGGTTGGCAGGGGCATCACGTGGGCCTCATCTGATTGGTCAATCCCTCAATTTTTTTTCACCAAGGGAAGCCAGATTTGGCTGGCCTCCTCTCGCAACAGTGAGTGCAATCTACTGTTTCACCATAACATCTAGAGGGGCGCTGTTTGTTTCACTCTTTGTAAAATACTCAATGAGAATGGGGGAGAGACGGGCCGGCAGCAACACACAGCAAAGGAGAATTATCGAAACAAAACAAAGTGTTTTTATTTAGTTATTTAAATTATAACTACAATCCGAAAAAACAGGGGAAGCCTGGCTTCCCTTGGCCTCCGGGAGAAAACGCCACTGATACAGTTATGGATATTAGAAAGTTATTGTCATTGAAGCAGGCGCCACAAGCTGCAGCAGCAGCAGTATCAGCAGCTGACAACAATGTCATCACCAGCAGTGAAGAAATGGATGATGTTTCAGGTTTATGAATCTAATGGTGATATCTGCACTCTGGCTGACTGAGTAAGAAGTGAAAAAGAGTGATGTAACGTTAATATGTTAGTATGTATACAGAACATGACTAAAAATTATCCTAAAATGTAACGTTAACCCTTCATACCTCAGTCTACTTTTAAGACACTAAAATAACGTATTCCATTTTTTATTTTGTTTTCGCGCGTGGAATTATACCGGCTCTCGTTTCAGTACACATAACAACGGAACTGACAGGCAACCCTCTGAATCAGACTCCGATTGGCTGTGACTGCATCAGAGTGTCCGATTCAGAAACGTGACTCTTACACATTTTTTACGTCACAACCAAAGATGGTGGATGAGAATAGATCTATAAAACGATAAGCAATGCGCCAGAATCAAGGTGAGACTATCCGCATCCTTTAAAACTCTACGCACATTCGTTTCACCTTAATAAGTAAACGACTGTTTGAGTGAGTTAAGGCATTAGTTTGCTTCATTAAAGGGTGTTAATGAGTGTTCTCCAGTGCCTTTTGTCCGCTTTAAGGTGTTATTAAGGTAGGGTTAATGTTGCTCTCAAAGTGCACCAGATTGATGCTTTCAACTTCAATATTTAAAAAAAAATCTTCCCGGGGGAGCATGCCCCCGGCCCCCCCAAGAGGAGGCGACGACCACCCTAAAGGATGTTCGGTCCACCCCCCACTTATACAAAATAGCACTGTACCCCTGCACCCCCCCCCAACAACTCCCGGGCTAAGCCCCGGATCTCCTACAATCCTAAATCCGCCACTGGTACACAGGTCTCAGATGGACTTGGTATCACATTAAGCATGATATTCAGTAATAAGTCTGGCAAAAATAAATGGTTTAAATTATTTTTTCAAGCTTGCAATGTTTTGAACACACATCCCCAGTCACCTCGTGTGTCTTTTTGTAGTCCTCGCTGTACGCGTCCGCATATCGGCATCGCAACCACAACCTCATTCACTGGTACTGAAAGTGCATCAAAGTGTTCCTATGGAGCCAAATATA
Source organism: Pogonophryne albipinna (assembly GCA_028583405.1). Taxonomy (NCBI): domain Eukaryota; kingdom Metazoa; phylum Chordata; class Actinopteri; order Perciformes; family Artedidraconidae; genus Pogonophryne; species Pogonophryne albipinna. Next base: position 30,079,671 of record CM053258.1, on the reverse strand, counting down.
CCAACAGATTTATGTAAACGACAGAAGAAGCGATCGAAATGTGTATTTCCTGGTTATTCGACAAAGGCCACGCCCCTGATACATCTGCCTATAGAATATCACCAGTTGTTCGGCCCACATCTTGTTCGGTAACACCTTTAGCTGTTAGACTTGTGTTTCGTTTAGTTAAAAATGGTTAATATCGTCAGTTAGCTGAGTTTCTTCCCGTTAAGTGGGCAAGCATCATCAATAGGTTGTTACATTTTAAGAAGTCCTGAGATGCTGTTTCTTGCAAGATGTCCCACCGGCAGGACTATCGGGCTTTACAGGTTAACAAGGTGGCTGCTAACGTTAGCTTACAGCTTATTGCATTGCTTCCGGTGTTGCCGTTTAACTGGTTACACCGGGGAACTCGTGACGTTCTATAACGGTAGGAATGTGGCGTGTACTTTGAGGAGCCATTGTCGAATAACCAGGAAATACACATTTCGATCGCTTCTTCTGTCGTTTACATTTATCTTTTGGTATATTTGGCTCCATAGGAACACTTTGATGCACATTCAGTACCAGTGTGTGAGGTTATGGTTGCGAAGCCGATATCCGGACGCGTACAGTATATATGTATATATATTAGGGCTGTCAAGTCAACGGGTTAATAACGCGTTAACGCAAAAAAAAAATTAAGCCACTAATTATTTTAACGCGATTAACGCATGTGTATTTTTTGTCTTCGGCCGCCCCGTAGTTTCAGAGCGCATCGAGTTTAAAATACCATCTACAAGCTGATGCTGACAGCCCCGCTCCTGCTGCCGCAGACCACACTTTCACGCTCACCGGCAGGCACCGACTGGCCATCGGGAGGACCGGGAGGGTGTGTGGCTCGAGCAAGAGAGAGACCTTACGTGTATTGTTGTTGTTAGCATCTGGTGCTAACGGATATAAGGAGGGAGCTGTTTAAATGAAAACAGAAGAGCGACATTTCGCCGACAACTGTGCCGAGCACTTGACTTTATGCAGGAAGCCAGACAGTGGGACATTGTACGAAAAGTTAGCACATTCAGCACGGATAGTGCGCGCAACATGATTGCAGCGTCCAGGCAGCTCCCGTTCGAGCATATGCCTTGAGTTGCACATAGCTCCAACGAACGCGCGCGCACACGCACACACACACACACACACACACACACACACACACACACACACACACACACTGTATTGTATTATTGAATGAGAGAGGTTCCAGGTTGAATTGAGGCGAATATTTGTAATGTTCAGAGGTTGTTGTGTTCAATATTCATGAGAATATTTGTCATTGATCAAATGATAATAAACATTTGCATAAAGCATATTTGTCCACTCATATGTTGATAAGAGTATTAAAAACTTGAAAAATATCCCTCTAAGGCAGGGGTGGGCAATTAATTTTTACAAGGGGCCACTTCAGAAACTCGAGCTGTGTTGGGGCGCCGAATCAAAATAAGTTGAACTTAATTCTGCTCAATATACATTTTCTCCCATTATAGAACGCAGTATATTACATATTTGTATGAGCTGTTACTGGTAATCAAAAGAATAAGAATGTTCCCTTACAATAAATATATGAAATTGTGGAGTGGGCCAAATAGGAAAATACTCCTATAGAGGTAATAAACAGTAAAAACAATCATTGAGTCAGTATTTAATTACATTTTTGACACGTTAATCTTCACAAACCAATACTGAAAAGGTGTTTTACAGTATGTTAAAGATAAGAAATTAATCAGCTTTATACAAAAATAAATGAGTGCTTTTGATTTTTGTTTTTCAGTTAATTTTACTTGTTCAGTGAGAAAAATCCAGTCGGTCTTGGGCTTGAACAAGTGCATGGAAATCTGGTTCAATGTCTGAGGTGGATATGCGAAGGACAGCTGAGAGGTGATCATCAGTGATAGAGGATCTGTATCTGGATTTGTTGAACTTCATCACTGAGAATGTCTGTTCACATATGTAGGTAGATCCAAAGAGGACCACACTGAAACAATTGATACTTTGGACTAACTTAAAAAAATTGCGCTAATTTGTTACAGCTAATTTTTTACAGCTAATTTTTTTTGTTTATTCCAACTTGATTTTTCAGCCTAAAAAAATTAAGTTGAGTTAAGTGAAAAATATTGCTTCTGTCTAAGATATATATTTACTAGGGCTGTCAAACGATTAAAATTTTTAATCAGATTAATCACAGCTTAAAAATTAATTAATCATGATTAATCACCATTCGAACTATGTCCAAAATATGCCATTTATTTATGTATATTGTTGTGGGAATGGAAAGATAAATGAAAGAAGGCGGATATATCCATTTAACATACAGTATCTATGTTTATTATAACATTTTTCTGCGTGTCAAAATGAAAGACAGCACACACACCTATCAATCATCAAACCGTGGGGTCTTAATTCATTACGTGTTGATTTCTATCAACGGGGGGGTACTTCAGGAAAGTCGACGTGGAGTACTTGTGACCACAGAGTGCGAACGTTGTGATCAGCTGTTTTAGCGCAGTTCTCCAGTGAAGGGGGGGAAGTCTCCCTCCGCAGCCGGTTGGCGTAGTTTTGGCACAATGCCGTTGTACAGACCGACGTTAACAGCAGCCCTGTCTGTGCACACGGAGACCGACTCCGTCGTCCGGTGATCTAACCGCCTTCTGGAAAAGCTTCACAAGTACGTCGGTACGCAAATGCGCTTTGTGACACAAGTTTCAGATTACGCACATAACCGGCGTACCAGTTATGTGCACCCCTGTACTACAGCAAAAGTATTCTCCGTCGGGACTTCCTGCAACAACACCGACATTATCAAAGATGTTCTATTGAGAAGACGATCACTACGTGACAAAAGTTTTCAAAACAGTTTCTGGTCTTCGGTATTTCCAGACAAGTGGCTACTGAAATCAATCTTACTAACTGCTGTCTGTGCAATTTACTCCGCGCGAGTTGGCGGACTTTATTTAGCTTACTTTAACATCATTTTTCATGGTGGGGCTAGGCCATTTCTCGGTATGGGTGTAGCCTACCCCAGCCATACCCTGGCGCTGCCACTGGTGGCACGTATGGGGCGGGCTATTCTGCACATGCGTTAAATGCGTTAAATATTTTAACGCAATTAATTCAAAAAATTAATTACCGCCGTTAACGCGATAATTTTGACAGCACTAATATTTACATTCACACAAAGAAATAAGATGATTCATTCTGAAGACCGCACAACATTTATTACTTTGTTATAACTTAATATTTCTTTTTGGACTAACCTCATATTTATATTAGATCTAAGTAGTGTTTACGTTTGTGAAAAAAAAAAGAAAAAAAATACTTCATTTTGTTGCAGGCAATATTTTTTATTATAGCTTAAAATATGTTCTTTTATTACAAAGCAAACACTTTAATGTACATCAATACAATACTGTGTTTTGTTTACTGTAAACAAATTACATTTGACATATAACACTTTGTTTAGCTCAGTTCACATAAAGGCAGGAATATTCTCTTCAAAAGACCTTAACGTTTATTGGGATGTCTTTAAAATATGCATCATCTGTTTTATAAAATACAATATTTTTTTAATTAAAAATAAATACATCAATAAATTAATACAATTAATTGAGTAAATTATGCAACCAATTTTCACTTATGTAAAAAATAAATAAAAGTAAATCAAGATCACTTTGGCTTTTTTTTTTACAAAACTCTCCTGTAGCCTTAACCAAATAGATCACAAATACGCATATGAACATGTTAAACTAGCTTGCATATCTCCTTTAAAATGTAAATATGTAATGCGTTCAAACCTGGCTGCCTTTTAATTAAAGACTAGAACGTATGCATGACATCTTGTTTTTCTTTACATTTTTAAACACTTCAACAATATTTTCTGCAGCTCTTAATTACAACTTCAGATAAACATGTATTAGCCATTAAGAAGGGTTTCAGTAGCATTACCAGAATCTGTGAAGTCACATTCTTTTTTACTTCAAATGAAACATACAGAGGCCAAAGCAATTAAGCAACGAACAATGCAGTTCAATCACTAGCATTGCAATCTTTGAACAAGGTTGGCCTTTTGTGTCAGTTCAATCATTTCAACCAGATACGAGCTCTTGTAGAGACTGAGCTGGAGGGTGTGGACAAGATGTCAGTATCGTCTGATTGAGCAGACGCTGCTTCTTCACAGACGGTAAAGATGTATTCTTGGACACCATCATCAGGTATTGGGATGACCTTGATAGTTGTCAAATCTTCAAGGTCAGCCGTGGATGTCAGGTTGACTAGTGCATCTCCAATGTCTCTGTCTTGATATTGCATTCTAAAACGTCCACCTATAGAGTGCCACAGTGACGCGTCCAAGAACCCGGAAGTAAGTCAGCATTTTACCACTTCCGGTTCCTTCAACAAAAAAGCAATGCAATTTCTCCATAGGATTTTGGAAAATAGCTCGAAATAAGGTCTGTGGTTGAGACACATTTAAGAGACGGATCACATAACTCGAACCCTGGCTTCAACGCACGCTGCCGTGTGGACGGGCCGTAAGTCTCCATTTTGGGTTTTTCAATCCTTTTTAAAACGTACATGAAAACTACTTGCAGTTCATTTTGGAACTTACCAAATCAGCATACATTGTGACCTTCGGTGGAAACAGCAAACGTGTAAACACAAAGGAGATAAATAAATAAACAAGGTGTATTTAAACGATCTTAACCCAGCATAAATCACACACCCTCAAGGCATGGTCAACAAGACGGGCAGCGTGATACAAGGAGATACGGGTTGTTTCCCCCTCCCCACTGTTTACAGTCCCCTCTCCGGAGCGGCGTGGTCCGAGTGCGGGTTGCTGCAGAGCAGAGATACACCTTCAGCCACATAACTATAGTGGTCCCGGAGCTTTAATAACGGCTCGCCAAAAGTATAAACATCTCTAACGCTGGCTGGGGTCTGGCTGTTAGTGTGTTTAATATGCTGCAGTGTTTTTTATGAGCGGAGCACGCATTGAAAATGACCTGGTTTAACAGCTTAAAAACTAGCTATGATAGCCCCATATAAAATACCTTAAGTGAAACCAATATAACATTTGCAACTATTTAAACATTTCACTAGTCAAAGACAGATAGTAAATTAGTTGTTTATCTTGACACGACACTAAATGGATAAACATTTAAATATAGTTTAAAACAAAAAAAGCAACCATTTCAAATCCTTACCTTATTTAAAAGTGTTTTTGGGTCAGACACTCTCACAGACAGTGGGTAGCGGTGTAATGACAGTCACCTTGCTTTGTACGTCACATGGTCGTGGCTGTGGTCCTGGATCATAGGTCCTGGATGGATATCCTCGTGGATTCATCTTCCTATTATACACACATGCATTTCCAAACATTTGGACTACCTATGTTGCAAATGTATTATCTTTTCAATTTACACACGGCATCTATTGCACGTCTGTCCGTCCTGGGAGAGGGATCCCTCCTCTGTTGCTCTCCCTGAGGTTTCTCCCATTTTTCCCTTTAAACTGTGGGTTTTCTCCGGAAGTTTTTCCTTGTACGATGTGAGGGTCTAAGGACAGAAGGTGTCGTATTGTCATACTGATATTCTGTACAAACTGGGAAGACCACTGAGACAAATGTAACATTTGTGATATTGGGCTATATAAATAAACATTGATTGATTGTCATGTGACATGCTTTGAAGTGAAAATAACGATTTAGGTTGAATATTGTTTTTAAGTTATTTCAGGGAGGGGTGTGTTTTGCTTCTGGGCAAACGGAAAAAATCATGTCAAAAACGGAAACCATGATTCTTAATTAGACCAATTTAAAAATGTACTTTGATTAAATGACACAGTCGTTGCACTTTTTTCAGTGCATCATCTTCTGAGCACGACTCCTCATGTGTGGAAAGTAAAACTCAGGCAGTGAGACTGACCTAAAGTGCTCTGACAGAAGTGTGTCAGACTGCAGGGTTGCATTCCAATAGTCCATTTAGCTTAGGAACCTTCCTAACGGAGTGAAATGACCCGGAAGTCCCTCAGTGGCAGCCAGGATAAGTGCCGTTCCAATTCTCCAAATGATAGGAAAGGAGGTTTCAAACTTCCTTTATAACCTCCTTTAGCTTAGGAACCACTGGACCTCCCTTACCGAAAGGAGAGGAGAAAATGCTGCCCCACAATGCATTGCAGCCACAGCATTTGCCATCACAACAGTCGGCCGTTCACGGAAACAAACGATTATGACGGAGAAATGATATCATGAAAGTTACGGTGCTTATTAAGCTTTTTAAAACGTATGTGGTAAGTTGCCAAAGTGCTTTGTTTTGAACGTTCATCAGTATTATAATCAAAAAGAGAAATATGAACGTTAGTTTTTACTGAAATGATCAAATAAAGTCAACATCTCACAGTCTTTACTGAGCTGTGTGGAGTTTGTTCAACTTTTAAAAGATGTTTGAATGGTGATATACACAGTGATAGATGTTAAGGACTAACGTTTATAATAAATACATTCGTATTGATTTTAAGATATTTTCATACAATCATACGTATTGGGATCATTTGTATTAATGTGGACCGGAGGGAGAGAGTGACGAGCATAAATTTCACTTTCCTTTTTTATTTCAATTCCAACTTTGATCATGAAGAATATGTTTCTCTGTTGTCCTCGTTCATAAAGCATAAAGCAACAGCATCAGAGCACGGTGCAGAGTCTCTAGATGAGTTTACAGTAGTCCCTCGTTCTTATTAAAACATCCATGTTGTAGTCCGCTGTATAGAAAACTGTAGTTTCCATAGTTTCCCCACAGCAGCAGACGCACATTCATGACGTCCGCTGGCGCATCATAAACACGTCGGATAGTGAAAGTGCAGTCGGATTCTCTAAAGTACCGCAGTCTCTTCTCCTAAGTCCTTTTGAATTCTCCTATCCACTATCCCTTAACCCCGTGACGTTTTACTCAGAGGTCAAGGAATAGGAGATAGGGTTAGAATTTAGGAGCTAATTTTTGGATTATCGGAACGCAACCCAGGTCAATGAGTTCAAGCTGAACATCACTGGGTGCTTCATCCACATGGCATGTAAATGGGGAAAAGATCATTCTCAACTGTTTTGAAGTCTTTAAATCGCCTTGAAAACTCACCATGCAGTGCTTCTAACATGGATGAGTACCTCTGGAGGTGATCAGCTGATGGTGTGGCTTCCTTCAGTGTTGGCAAGTGAGTGAGAATGTTGTCCTCCATTTGGCTTGAGAGAAGCTGCAGCTTTCTCATGAAAGCCTTCACTGTACATGTCATGCACAAAAAGGCCCTTGCCTTGCAGTTTGACATGTAGTTCACTCATTAGTGCAGTCACATCTACAGCAAAACCAAGGTCTGCCATCCAGTCTGCATCTGAAAGCTGTGGGATGTCGTTTCCTTTCTTCACACAGAAATCTCTTCTCTCAGGTCCCATACTCTTTTCAGCACGTTGCCCAGGCTGAGCCACCTGACAGCTGCATGGTAGGGTCTGTCACGATGTTCAGTCTCACTTTCCTCCAAAAGTGCAACAAACTGTCTGTGATTCAATGCTCTTGCCCTGAAGAAGTTAACTATTTTAGTTACAACATCAACAACATGGTTAATTTTTAACACTAACTTACACAACACTTCCTGATGTATAATACAATGCAAAAATGCCGATTTCTGCTCAGGGTTAATTTCTGTCACTTTATCCTGCATTCTCTTCAATAGTCCAACATTTTTCCCTGTCAGATTTGGACAACCATCCGTTGTCACGCCTGCCAGCTTGCCCATTTCAGTCGCAACTTTTCCACACATGCATTTACCTCCGTGAACAAATCACTCCCTGTTGTTGTCCCTTTCATTTACTGCATGGCTGCCAGCTCCTCCGTGATTTTGAAGTCCGTAGTTATCCCACGTAGGAAGATGAGTAGCTGGGCAGTGTCAAGTACATCGCAGCTCTCATCCAAAGCCAAGGAAAAAAAGTCAAAGTTGACCGCTCTGTTCTGCAGCTGAAGCTCCAGATTTCCCGCGATGTCCTAGCCGGCCAGCATCACTCGTAGCTGTTCACGGCACGTGCGTTTACGTAAATAAAACAAACAAACAGCAGCACCCTTTTCAAAATAAAAGCAACACAGTTAGAAAAGTAATGTTTTTTTTCATTATGTTATAATTTATGATCAACCTTACTGGGCCGGCCACGTAAAATGCCCAGTAGGCGATTAATTTGCGATTAATCGCGATTAACTATGGACAATCATGCGATTAATCGAGATTAAATGTTTTAATCGACTGACAGCCCTAAATTATATATATCTTAGGCAGAATTATGGTGTTCTGTACCAGTCCAAAAGCAAAATGATCTAGCAAATTCCTATTTCTCCAATGAGTAATACAATGATGTCTAAGTAATATAATTACACATTTTACATCCTTGAATAAATGCATCCTCTCCAGACAGCAGGCTTGTTTCCTCCCAGCAAAACATGCTGGCAGCAACTACACAGCGTCAACCTGAAGCTGTGAAGTCTGCTGACAAGTTTTCATGAAATCACGGCTGCCTTGAGGCGAGAGGAGGCCGTCCGTTAAATAATTTGATTGGAAGGCAGGTGTTTGTTAATAGCTGACAGCTCCTGCTGCGGGAAGCCGATCCCTCCAAGCTGAACAAACAGCTGATGAGAACATTGGTGTTTTCATTAGGGAACACAAATGTCTTCACCACTGCCACATCATTATCACACAATTAGGAATGAGGAATCTCAAAGTAGGATGTAGCTATTTCTATTGTAGCTGCGAAGTCTGTGTTTAGTAAAAATCAGGTCATTCTAGTTCCAGCATTCAAACATAATGCAAAGCAACAGAGTATACGTGCAAAAGAGTGTAACTAATGTCACTTTGATGTGGTTTACACACGTTGCCAAACCATTGAACCATGAAGTGAAGAAATGACTAACAGACATCGTCGCTTATCCAACACTTTAGTCCAAACTGAAATATCTCAGAATTAGAAAATCGGATCTGATTACCACCCAAAAAAACATTTATGATCCCAAGTTGATGATTTGTTTACACAAATGTCTGCTATATCTATACATTTGCAATCCCTACCATATTTTGTGCAGTAATGACTTAAATTACATTTCTTGTCTGAAGCCTGATTGATGCTCCTGAAAATCCTTTGTAAGTTTTGTTCCTCACTTAGTGAGCCATTTTCTTTGTGCCTTTTTTGTCACCTCGTAAGAGTGTCGATCATTTGTTGTATACCTATGTTGGAATAAAGTATATTACTTATACTTTACCTCTGTCTCCCGGGTCGTGCATTTGAGTCCTTTTCCATGTGTTTCCAAGTTCGTGACATATTCCCTAGAGTGCGGAAAACCTTTTTTGGATAATGTTTTTTATATACAGTATGCATTATCCTGCTGGGGATCAACTCCGTTGTATTTCAGACACTCCAACTCTCTTCTCTTTGTTCATTAACTGTGTGGCTGCTCTAGTAGTTCAAAGTGTTTGGACTCTTGAGTTTACTGTGAAATTAAATTGACTTGTGGGAGTGAAAACACCTACAGAGGGGATTTAAAACTCCCCCTCAAAAGAAGTTTGAAGTATTGCCAGTAGAGCCGGCTCATCTCTGGAACTCAGAAAGCCCAAACCCTCCCTGAATCATGATAAAGTCTGAGAGGCACAATCCCTCAATGGAGACTGTTCTCTGTTTTACAAATAGTAGGCGTAAAGTGTTAATTGAGAACAAAATACTTGAGTGGTGAGAAAGTAGCATGAAAATTGTTGTAAATTCCCCTTGTTTTCTTTAGTCTGCGTTGTATCGTTTGTGTTTTTTGGTCGGCCACATTTGGGGACAGCTGGAGTGGGCAGCTGCGGGTCCTCGAGCGGTTTGTTTACCATGTGCGTCAGTGAAGAATAAATGATGCAATCATTCTACATGCATTCATGATTCAATACTGCTATAGCTGTTGTAAGAAGCATTCAAGCTAATTAAAGTCCAAAGACTGTATTCCTTGTCTCCGTGTGAACTCTCTAAATGGAGTGCTGTTTCTGGATGAAGCGGCTCCGGCGCAAACATCGCACAACATAAGATTCCCCAATATTGGTCCTTCGAGCCGGATAGCTTCACCCACGACAGCGCCATGGATGTACAGGAAACAGCAACACCTGCAAGGCTATAAGGTCAGCTTACCAAATCCTACCCCCCTCCAATATGACAGTGCGCGTCAGCTGCGGTCACTTCGCCTGCAAACCGGGTTAGCAGCTGAGAGTGACCAGCTACACACTGCAATTGGACGCCCTCCCTCTTACTCCTTGCCAGGAGCAGCAAATAAGGCACATTTGTGGGAAATGGCACCTTATGCTAGCAGCATGCCTGACCTGCAGAATATGTGTGTGAGGCCTCGACTGCCATCTCCCTCAGAGCAGAGCTGCTACAGTCACCAATCGTCAGAATACAGCCTCAGTGAGAACGGATCTGGCCCCCTCTCGTCACATCCACCTCCCACCCACTCACACTGGTTGGACTCACAAGCAGATAACCGCACCTTACAGCAGCAGCCGTTATCCACCAATCATCAGGATAAGCTGCCAACGACAACATTGCTGTGCACGACTACAGCGACATTCCAGTCTCAAGCCCTCCCAGCCTTCATGCCGAGTCAGAATCAGGAGAGAAGTATATTGACTCAATCTCTACCACCAACAGTCACATATGCACGGTTGTTGGGAGCTGTTTCTAAGACAACAGCACTTCTGGCTAGAAGCACGGTCATGTCGTCACCTATCGTCCAAGGGATGCAGGCAGCCGGTCACGTTGGCCAACAACTGCTGACAACTACAGGGTACCAGCCTGCTCACCAGCCATACCAGCCTGTACCTCCTACACAACAGCCAGTGGCCCAACATCCAGTGGTTATGCCTCAGCAATCTTCCTACGTGCCACACAACTGGTCTGTAGCGCCTTCACCTTATACACAGTCTGATGTCCCCCAGCAGGCAGCGTATCAGTCTCTGCCTGTCCTTCCGGCACAGTATGTGTACCAACAGTCGCAGTACCAGCAGCCGCAGTACCAGCAGGGTCATCTAAAAGAGAATTTACTGACCTAAAGATGGCGCTGGACCACTTACTCAGTGACCACACTGAACTGTCTGAGCATTACAAGTACCGTGTTCTCATAGAACAACTAGTTCTGGATGAGGCCCAGTTAATAGCCCAGTCCTGCAGGCATTACGCCCAGCCTTACACGGCCGCCATGCAGGCCTTACAGCGGCAATATGGACAGCCACACCAGCTCGTACAAAGCGAGATCGCAACTATACTGAACTCTCCTGACCTCAAAGCTGGAGATACCAAAGCATTCCAGAGCTTCGTGCTAAGCGTTGACCTATTAGTAGGTATGCTGACGTCGCTGGAGGGACCCAACGGGATGGAAGTGATGTCGACTGGCCATGTCGATCGGCTCCTTAGCAAGCTCCCTAACCATTCAAGGGACGGCTTCGTGGAGCATCTACAGGTTCAAGGTCGCCTTAACACAAACAGCCTAAACCCGTACAACCTCCGCGACCTCTCCAACTGGCTAAGGGGGAAGGCCGAAGCTCAACGACTATCTGAAAGGATGGCACAGCGCCATCGGAGTGAAGGTATACATCCCCCTAAAAGAGACAATCAATTTCCTGCACCAAGGCCTCGCAACCATCAGGTCTCAGTTTACCATGGCTCTGACAAGTCTGAAGTAGTGTTAATTTCGTTGACTAAAACTATGACGAAATATGTTCATCAACGACCTTTTTTTCCATGACGAAAACGAGATGATGACGAGACGGCACCGACGGCAGTAAACAATAACTGTAACGAAATCATCATGCAATATCGTTGACGAAAAGTGACGAGACGAAAATGTAGTTTACTAAATAAAAACTATGCCAAAATCTCTCTTTACTTTCGTTGACGAAAAATTAGGAGACGAAATATTATCAAAGATAACGTTACATTTCTGATAGTCAGTTTTTCTCCCAGCAGTTCCATTTCCGGTGCTGCGGCAGGGCAGCAGCTGTGTGTCTGTGGTGCGCGCGGCGGTAGATTTGAATTACACCGGGCAGCGGCACACTGTGAACTGTCAGGAACACTCAGGTCTAACTCATGGTCTAACTAACCTTATTTAACAGAAAATAAAATGGCAACAACAGGGCTTGGGAGCAATGGTCGCACTCGCGTTAACCGAATACCCCTCCGTCAGCGCGAGTGAGTGATAAATTGTGCACTCGACGGGTAATAATGGATTATGACGGAAATGTTACGATCCTGTCCGTCAAAATGACTGACAACGAAAAAGTCTAAAGCCACCACTGCTTGGGAGAAAGAAACAATGTGATATTTGGGCCCATTTTCGCTACAATGAGGCGGAGAAAAAAAGTGAATGCATTTTTTTTCAGAAGGGAAGCAATGTGGCCATAACACAGGTAAAAACACCACAAACCTGACCAGATATTCTCTGCAAAGCTGCATTCTTAATCATTCAACCTGTGTTTTTCATCAAATAAGGACAAGATATAATCTTATTTATTTATATATACTAAAATGACAAATTATTGGTTTTGGCTGAAATGTTCTATATAATCTGATGACAAAAAAAGACTCAACAGTTTTCATTGACAAAAAGTAGACTAAAATAATTAGTTTTCTTTGACTAAAATATGACTAAAATGCTCAGACTTTTAGTCGACTAAATCTTGACTAAAAGAGTTACTGTTTTAGTCGACTAAAATAAGACTAAATAAAAACAGGATGAAGGTGACTAAATATGACTAAAACTAAAAAGGAAATGTAACACAGGACTAAGACTAAAACTAAATAAAAAAATAGCTGACGAAATTAACACTAGTCTGAAGCTGAAAACCGTCATCCTTCAGAGACGACTCGGCCAGAGGCTAAGCAGCAGAAATTCAAGAGGATATGTCTCTTCTGTAAGAGTGATGAGCATTACCTGTCACAGTGTTCAAACATCATCCAGTGCTCTCAGGAGAAGATTGAAAAATGGATAGTAGACGGCAAACGTTGTCGTAACTGCGGTCGCACCAACCACCGGCAAGAAGCTTGTAACTTAAAGAAAGCATGCAGTGAGTGCCAGGAAATACACCTCAGAGTTCTTCATTGTGTTACTAAGCCAAGTCCACACGTCTACCTCATCACGCCAAAGAATCGTGCTGTGCTCTCCAACTCCAAGCAAGGAGGGAAGGTCTACCTCAAGGTGGTGCCAGTCATCATCAGCCATGGGCACAAGTCCCTTGACACCTACGCGATCCTGGACGATGGGGCTGAACGAACGATGATACTGCCAGCTGCAGTTCAACACCTGGGACTCAAAGGGGAAGCTGAGTCTCTCTTTCTGCAGACCATCCGCCAAGATGTGGCCAGCCTCACTGGTGAGTCTGTTGACTTCCATGTGGCCTCTCTGACACAGCCTCTTAAGCAGCATCTCATTACGAGTGCCTTTACAGCGGGTCAGATAGCCTTATCAGAGCAGTCCTATCCTGTGACCGCACTCCAGAAGCGTTATCGCTACCTGAAGGGGCTTTCACTGAAGAACTTTAGTAAAGTTCAGCCGTTACTGCTAATTGGCTCGGATTGCACCCACTTGATCACAGCAACGGAGCCAGTCAGGGTCGGCCCCAAAGGTGGACCCACAGCCATAAATACAGCACTCGGCTGGGCACTTCAGGGTCCAGATGGGTTAACATCTCAGATGACTTCATGCTACTTCACATCTGTCAAGCCAGCAGCAGATGACCTCTACCAACATCTTGAAAGTCTCTGGCAGCTTGATGTACTTCCGTTCAAGAGTGAAAAGCTAGTAGTACGGTCCCGATTGGACCAGGAAGCCGTGAGTATCCTGGAAACCCGCACTGAGAGGGTGAAGGTGGGCGACACACTAAGGTATGCTACACCTCTTTCCCTCGTCAAGGACGCTCCACCCTTAATGGCCACTCCTGAAGCAATTATGCCAATGCTTCGCAGCACCGAGCGCAGACTCATTAAAGATCCAGCTAAGGCCAAAGTTCACAAAGCAGAGATCCAAAAGCTCATCGATGGAGGGTGTGTGACTAAGCTTTCTACAGAAGAAGTGGATGAGTCCCACGAATCCTGGTTCATTCCCCATCACCTCGTCCATCACAATGGCAAGGATCGTCTAGTCTTCGACTGTTCCTTTACTTACCGTGGTCTCTCACTTAATGAGCAACTCCTTCCTGGTCCAACACTTGGACCATCCCTTCTCGGCGTACTCCTGCGGTTCCGGCAGTATGCTGTCGCCATCAGTGGGGACATACGAGCAATGTTCCATCAGGTTCGTCTCCTGCCTGAGGACCGGCCACTGCTGAGGTTTGTCTGGAGAAACCTGCAAAGGGAGGAGAAACCTGACGTGTACCAATGGCAGGTTTTGCCATTCGGCACAACAAGCAGCCCCTGCTGCGCAAGTTTGCGCTGCAAAAGCATGTCAAAGACCATGCAAAGGTAAATGAGGACGTACTGCAGTCAGTGGAGCAGTCGTTCTACGTGGACAATTGTCTTCAGAGCCTTTCAACACCTGAGTCTGCCAAGCTCCTTGTGGACAAGATGCGTCAATGTCTAGCCTTAGGGGGTTTTGAGATACGGCAGTGGGCAAGCAATATCACTGCTGTCGTCTCCCATCTATCATCCACTGCCAGGTCAGAGAGTACAGAGCTATGGCTAGCAGAGAAGAGCGCTGACCCTCAAGAGCCAGCTCTGGGCTTGATGTGGCACTGTCCGACTGATCGACTTGGTTACCGGTCAAGGCCAATGGAGAGCGCGACTCCCACTATGCGCCACATATATAAGGTGCTTACCCGGCAATATGACCCTCTCGGAGCCATTATTCCTTACACTACGAGGGCCAAAGTGCTTGTTCAGAAGTTGTGGGTGAAGAAGAGGAGCTGGGACGACCCAAACCTTCCTCTTGATATTGTTCAGGCTTGGTCCAGCTGGGAGAGGGAACTCCCCAGGCTGGCGGACATCACCCTGCCACGAACCTACACGCCACTGGAGGCTGCAACTGAAGCCACCGACTACACTCTGCACGTCTTCTGTGACGCCTCCGAACAGGCATATGGTTCTGTAGCTTACCTCGCAACGAAGGTTGGTGACAAAGTCCATGTGTCATTTGTCATGGCAAGGTCTAGGGTAGCCCCGAAGCGCCAGCAGTCGATGCCAAGGTTGGAACTCTGTGCAGCGTTGACAGGAGCTCAGCGATCCTCTCTCCTCCATCGAGAGCTCACCTTAAACATCACCCAGACCTATCTTTGGACTGATTCCACCACAGTCCTGACTTGGCTGAAGTCAGAGTCATGTAGGTTCAAAGTCTTCGTGGGAACCAGGGTATCTGAGATCCAGGAATTGACAGCCGAGCACACCTGGCGGTATGTTGACACAGCCAAGCCTCCATTTTTCTCTACTGGGGTCGACTGTTTTGGGCCGTATACCGTCAAGGTAGGGTGGCGTAGTGAAAAATGGTTGGGAGTCATCTTTAAATGTCTCACCACTCGCTCTGTCCACCTAGATCTGCTTAATAGCATCGATGCAGATGCTTTCCTCTTGGCCTTGAGGCGATTCATCGCTCGGCGCAGCACCCCCTTCGAGATTCTCTCAGATCAGGGGACAAACTTCCGGGGATCAGCTAGGGAGCTTGAGGAGGCGTTTGCTGGAATGATGCCCCAACTGCAAGAGGAACTTGCCAAGAAACAGATCAAGTTTCGCTTTAACCCTCCAGCATTTCCCCACTTTGGTGGTGCGTGGGAGCGCGAGATACAATCAGTCAAGAAGGCTCTACAAGTGGTGATCGGCACTCAGTCTCTCCAGGGAGAAGTCCTCCTTACCTTGTTAGTTGAGGTGGAAGGTATCTTAAATGCCAAACCCTTAGGCTATGTGTCATCAGACCTCGCAGATCCAGATCCTGTGACACCAAGCATGTTGCTGATGGGGCGGCGGGATGCCTCCCTTCAACAAGTATCATACACTACAGACACCCTCAGCAAGAGGCGGTGGCGTCATTGTCAAATGATGGTTGACCACTTCTGGGTGCAGTTCATCAGAAGCTACTTGCCATCCCTTCAAGTCCGCCAGAAGTGGTGGCAGCACACTGATGGTCTTCTTCAAGGTACTGTTGTGATGATAGTTGATCCTCAGCTTCCACGTGCCCACTGGCCAGTGGGGAAGGTCGTCAAGCTGAAGGTCAGTGCTGATGGATGCATCCGGTCGGCTGAGGTTCAAGTCGGGGACAGGACGTACCTGCGACCCGTGGCACGCCTTGTGCAGCTACCCGCTTTATCGGACGACGATGCTGATCCAGGGACTTCCGCTACACCTTAGGGAATTTATTCTGTTTTACATAATAGCTATGCTACTCTGGGGGCGGCTGTTGTAAATTCCCCTTGTTTTCTTTAGTCTGCGTTGTATCGTTTGTGTTTTTTTGTCGGGCACATTTGGGGACAGCTGGAGTGGGCAGCTGCGGGTCCTCGAGCGGTTTGTTTACCATGTGCGTGAGTCAGTGAAGAATAAATGATGCAATCATTCTACATGCATTCATGATTCAATACTGCTATAGCTGTTGTAAGAAGCATTCAAGCTAATTAAAGTCCAAAGACTGTATTCCTTGTCTCCGTGTGAACTCTCTAAACGGAGTGCTGTTTCTGGATGAAGCGGCTCCGGCGCAAACATCGCACAACATAAGATTCCCCAATAAAAATGGTCCGAAAACTCTGAAGAATACAGACTACTGCCACCAGGAGAGTCATTTCCTTCTTATGCAGCACACAATGTACACAATGTATTAGGTTAGTTAAAAGCAATAATATTAAGTTTAAATAAAAAATATGATGTCCACCTTAATATTCTTGCTTTCAACGTACCTCATACAGTTCCTTTGGAAGCTCTGTAGCAGTTGTACATATGCAGTGGTGTTTAGTGTTAAATATTTCTTTGTAAATCATTTAGTATAATCACACAAATTCTTTGTTTTGTATTTAATAATTCTGTGTTCTTCATTTATTAAACGTTGAATACCTGACTAGGTCTGAAATCAGTGAGCTGAACCTCCAAAATGCAGTCTCTGTACACAGAAGATTATTTTTGTGGGGACTTCCCCCCCCCCCCTTCATAATGTGTCCTCCACGTTTTCCTCTTCCCTTTTTATGAATGTCTTCCACGTGAGAGGAGTCAGTGTGAGGGAAAACTAATATAACAACTACTGATTCGTTACATATCTGTTGTCAGTCAATGAATAAACGGAGACCGGTTCAACGGTATGCTGGCTCGGGTCTCACGCATCAACGAAAGATACACAACGCAGACACCGCTAATCGACACCGGTTACATCTGTTGACATCATATTATAGTCAACATTACGTTTTTTTCAGTGCACCTAATTGTTGGCAGTTAGCAGTAGTCCTGTGGTTTGTTCAAGTGCGACTTCTTAGCCAAGATGCAGCAAAGTGAGGTGTCACAACACTCTGCTCCACCGACATCAGTTCTTTGATGTCTGTTTGGAGTCTAAAAATAGACTACTTGATGTCTCCTCCTGAATGCCACTGGTGTAGGTGGCTGCAGCATTCTTCAGCTGTACATGAGCTCCATTGGTGGCAAACAATAGGAAGTCAACATGTTGGGAGGATTGAGTGGGGTGGGGACAGGGATTCGGCCCTAAGCCATTTTAAGCAAGTAATAACTGTGTCGTGCTACCAGGGATAAGATGCCAAGTTTGTGAAAGAGCAGCGGGGGACTCTTGAGATTTAGTCCGCCCACTGGTTCCATAGCTCTGCAGGGAGGTTGGCAGTTCAAAGGCCCAGCAGAGATGGACCACATTATATCTGCCAAATGCTTGACATGATGGTTGAAGTGTTCCAGTGTGCTGCGGTCCTGTTGGAGCTGAACCACAGGCTGAGGAGGATCCACTGAGATGCTCTTCACGGTGCTGAGCTGAACAACCAAGTTCAGGAGAAGCTGCCAACACCTTGGTCCGTGACAAGGGCTGCCGTTAAATTACATTACATTACATGTTAGACGCTTTTATCCAAAGCGACTTACATACTCAATACTGTGGAAAATCCCCACAGGAGCAATTTGGGGTGAAGTGTCTCAGGGACACAACGACATGCTGACTGCAGTGGGACTCGAACTTGCTACCACTGAGCCACAGCCTCCCTAAATAGTCCCAGAAATCAGGTCCTATGTCTAAATGTTTTTCCTAAATTATGTCAACAGATTTCACATTTCATGTATCATGTGTTTTCTCATTTTTTAGAAAGACGCTCGTGAACTGTCAACGGGGGGGGGGGGAGAGCTCGACGCTTGTGAACTGCGTGAACTCGCTGCGGGGAAACTGGACATCTGTCACCTGCAGGCGCAACTTACATTATGCCGTTTAAAAAAAAAAAAAAAGGAAGGGCTGTTATGGCAGAGTCCTTATTACAGCGTATTTCTGGCTTATTTATTAAGGTAACACAGGTCAGAGAGGCTCCATTGCCTTTTCCGCAATTATCAGCAGATGTACCCATGTTAAGTAAATTGGCCAAGGTCAGAGGAAGTCCAAGGGAGGTCTTCCTCAGATATAATAAAGATAAGTCTTTGTTAATTGGATAATTCATATCCTGCAAGACTCCTAAAGACGTCATGAGATAATGACCTTTCGACATCCGGAACATGTTGTTCTGATGTTGGTGCGTCCATTTGGAGAACATGATGTTCGTGTGCTAGTTAAACATGATTAGGGAAATGAGTGTGTGTTCATTACAGTGGATATATATGCTATGCGATTGTTGCTACTGGTTGGGGTACATTTCCGCGATTGGCTGCTGTGGCAGAGGGTGAAATGTTTTCCCATTATTAGTGCGAATGCTGTTTACAGCATTCCACTATAGTACTTCAAATCTTTATTCTTCCCCTTAAACTTATTTCAGCCAATACTTTGGCACTCCATAACTTCAGCTTATTTTCAACTACAGAAACCATTCAAATATTAAACTATTCAGCCTGTTCAGGAATCGATGGGAAACCTTCAACTTTTTAAAAATATTTCATACTTTTTGAAATATTCAGCTTTTTAAACTCTTTTTTTAACATTGAAGTCAATGGGAAGAGCCTTCAAATCAGCCAATACTTTAGCTCTCCATAACTTCAGCTTACTTTCAGCTACAGAAACCATTCAAATATTAAACTATTCAGCCTTTTCAGCAATTGACACTTCATTCCAACTTTCAAATGACCACAAGACCTTCAGCTATTCAGACTTGACTTTTATTTTTTATATCTTTTACACTTTTTGAGATATTGAATTTAGTTTGGAGCTTGTAGGCCGCAAGGTGAACCTCGAAAAGTCCTTTAGAAAAGAAATCCCGCTCCACAGAAGTGGAACTACACAATCTTTAGTTCATAAAAAAGAACGAGTCATGCTTATCCACCAAAAAAAAGTTTGTCGCTAAAATTCCTGTCAATTCTTCTCGGCACGTAATTATTGGCAGAACTAGTCCCTTCAAAGCGTAATAATATCTTGGTCAAAAGTAGTGCCACGGTCCGTCACGTGATCGTGCTACACCAATTGATGCTTCAAACTACAGGTAACTGCAATGTAATACAAGTCTTATTATTTATCATGTGCAAGGCCAGCTTTAAACAAAATGTGTATGACAGGCCTGTTTGGAGAAACAGTTTTTAAGTCTTGCTGTTTGCACAGACATGTGCAACTTCCTCAACAACTTCCTCAACTACTCAACTTCCTCTTGACTGCCTTTTTTTTTGTTTATTTTTATTTGACTATATTTACTTATTTGCCTGTCCTTGTTTGTCTCCCCTCCCTCTTATTGTAAAGCATCTTTGAGTTGTGAAAAGCGCTATATAAATAAAATGTATTATTATTATTATTATGTACCAGTTGGAAACATGGAGAACAGCTGATGTGTAGTGTGTAGTGTTATTTGTGATCATGTGGGCCTTTATTTGGCTTCTTTGGTGTTAAATGTGCTGTATGGCAGATAGGTTCTAGTCTGTAATGTCTTGTATCACCTCCACCACTCTCTGCTTTTGATGGTACTCCTGTGACTCGTAATTGTCACCGTTTTGTTGTGTTACAGACAGGATCTGTTGAAGAAGAGGCTGGCTCAAGATTTCCCTCAGCTAGCGTTTCACATGCCCACCAAGCGCAACGTCTGCGAACTGGTTTTTGCTGAGACTCTGTCAAAGGATGCACTCGTGGACATGCTACCAGATCCATCCGGTACGGAAACAACACAGTCCAGTGAATTGAGCCAGACAGACAGCGACAATGAAACAGGGAGAACAAAGTGCCAAACAACACAGGAGGACACAAGGACACTGTATACAGCAGCGTTGTTTTTGAAAGGACTGCTTAGTGACACTCCTGGCATGTCATGACCATGGCCTCCCACTTCTGAAAATCTAAATGTCACTGAATCTCAAACTGTTGTCCCCATTGGACTATACAATCTGGTCAGCTGGATTATAGGTGCCACTGAGGAGCCAACACTGGATCATTATGTCAACATTGATGATGACGTACATTTGAAAGTGTTGTCTGTTTGTCAAGACATTGTGTACCTTGCTTCCAAGGGCCGCAAGCAGACACCCAAGTCCTTGGCTTTAGGTTTAACTGTTCGACATTTAACTGGATCATCACGCATTGTATCACTGCTTAACAGACTGGGACATTGTGCATCATGGGACACAGTTTTGAGTCTAGACACTAGCCTTGCCCAACTGACACTAGTAGAAGACAGAGACAAAATACCGAAGGGATTCTCAAAGCGGACACCCACAACACTTGTGTGGGATAACATTGACTTTGGTGAGGAGACCCTATCGGGTCGTGGAACTACTCACCATACAAATGGAATTATGCTCCAGAGTTTGCCCGTCGAGCCTATGTCCACAGCAATCAGACAGCCACTGAGAAAGGGAGTTACCTCATTCATAGCCCCCCCCCCAATGCCTATACAACCTTACCATCAGTCCAAAAGGCAAGGGCCACAGAACTTGTGTCAACCAGTGCAGTCAGCGACATGCAGAATGGACACCCACTTTGCTGCACAAGCTGAAATGGCATATGCTTTTGTGAAGTCCACATGTACGGATAGTTGTACAATCCCAAGCTGGACAGGGTTCCATACACTGCTTCAGGATGAAAACACTCTGCAGAAGTCCGCATTGTATTATCTTCCAGTCATTGAAGCCTCACCAACAGAGATGTCAACAGTCAACACTATCCTGAAGCGAAGTGTCCAGATTGCTGATCAGCTAGAACTGGATCATATAGTTTTAGTGTTTGACCAGGCTATATATGCCAAAGCACAGCAAATACGCTGGAAGGATGTTGAGCTTACAAAGCGTCTAGTGATTAGACTAGGTGAATTCCATACATGCATGTCCTACCTGAGTATTCTAGGCAAAAGGTTTGGAGATGCAGGACTGCAAGATATCCTCATTGAATCTGAAGTTGTTGCCCCAGGATCCATCAATGGGGTACTCAATGGCCATCACTACAATCGCAGCATGAGGGCTCATAAACTTCTATATGAGAGTCTGCAGCGCATCCGGTTTATCACCTTCATGGACTCCTTGCCACCCCAAGAGAGAGCTGCGTGCATGGATTTCATCACTGAGATGGAATGTGCCTTTCCAGACAGATTGATGGATGTTTTGAGTGCAGATCAGAGGTTTGATAATATGTGCTCGAAATATGCAGACTTTGTGCAGAGGAGGAGTACAGAGAATGCAACATTTGCTTTCTGGAGCTCATACATTGACATGATGCAGCTACTCCTCCTGTTTGTGAGAGCAACGCGAGAATCAAACTGGCAGCTTCACCTGTCAACCGTCCGGTTAATGATGCCATGGTTTTTTGCCGACGATCGAGTAAATTACGCTCGATATTTACCTGCATACTGGCTGGAAATTATGAATCTGCCTGTCACACATCCCTCTTGCCACAGTGACATGAATGTGAAAGGCCAGTGGACTGTCCAGCGACAAAGTGTTCATGGATTTGCCTCCATTGCTTGCGACCAGGCTATTGAGCAAACACTTAACAGAGATGCCAAGACCAAAGGTGGCTGGACAGGGATCACACAAAATTGGTCTGCAGTGTATCGCTGGATACTGTCACAGCATGAAAGAGCCGCGATAGCAAGACAGTGTGAATCAATGGCAGGGATATCTCCTGAGCTACGGACAAGAAAAGACCTGGACAAGACACGCATCTCTGCTGATGCAAAGGCTGTGAGTAGAATCTTGGACACTATTGATTCCATGCTCAACCCTTTTGATGTACACCAACACGGCATTGTGTGTCTTAGCTCTGGAAGAGTAGCAACAGGAGAAATCACAAAGGATTTGCTTGTTGCCTCAGAAAAGGGTGAAAATGCTGTAAAGGAGTTTATGGAGCAGAGACTGTTATCCAAAACAGTTGACATATTTGCCCCCATAATATCACAAAAACTCAAGACTCTCAGTGATCAGAAAAAGCCCCCCAAAAACTCTGCAGCAGGCAAGGAAGTCATTTTGCGTGCTGACAAGAAGTTATTTTCCAGGCTCCTCATCCTTGGCCAGAGCAGGAAAATTGAAATGAGGGAAATTCTGTCATATTCCTTGGGAACTGTGTCATATCCATTAGCAAGTGCTGATGGTTCACTTGCCAAAACAAACAAATCAGCTCTCATGGATCTATTGGAGAGCAAAGGTGGAGAGTGCTTGGTTGACAAAGTTCCAATAGGTGGTGCCATTCTTTTTGATGGCATGGCAGTCATGCAGGCCATGCGATCCAGACCAGCAACATTTGGAGAGCTTGCAGAGACCATACTGCAGAGCATACTCCAACTTGCTTTGCATTACAAGTGTACGTACACGCATTGATTTTGTCACTGACCGGTATCCACCCATCAGCATCAAAAGCCTAGAACGGTCCCGTAGAGCTGATACAGGGTCACAACTAATAACAATCTTCAGCCCAGATCAGAGAACTCCAACCCAGTGGAAGAAGTTTCTCTCTGACGGAAAAAATAAGGAAGCACTGGCCGAATTCCTTTATGTGGCATGGACATATGCAGACCTCACAACAGTGGGTAAAAACCTCAGCTTGTACATTGCCCATCAAAATCAATGCCACTGTGTAACTGTCATGGAGGGTGTACAGTCTGTTGATGTTGTTGAAGACCTGCAGTGTGATCATGAGGAATGTGACACACGGCTGTTTTTACATGCCCAACATGCTGCACAGGAGCACAAAGCTGTCGTCATGTAAATGAGCAGCATGTTGGGCATGTAAAAACACCCGTGTGTCACATTCCTCATGATCACACTGCAGGTCTTCAACAACATCAACAGACTGTACACCCTCCATGACAGTTACACAGTGGTATTGATTTTGAAGTTACATATACAATATTATCATATTACAATAATAATAATAATTATAATAATAAATATATATTATATATATCTATAATAATAATAATCTATTTATATCTATAATAATAATCTATAATAATAATAATGTAATTCATCAAATTATTATTTGATGAATGAGTAAATAAATGAATCAATGGACATTGGTATAAGTACTGCATTTTATTGATCTAAATTACTTAACGTAACAAGTTAATCTTCTTCTTGGACGCAGCTATGTATGAAATCAAGTCATGTTTATTTTAAGAGTGCATTTAACGTGTACAGGGTAACAATAACAACAGACAGACAGACAAAAAGTCCTCAGTCTAATGGAATAATCCACGAGCTCAGCCAATGAACCTAGCGATGCGAACATGGTAGTCCAGCAATGTTGTTGTAGCTGGAGTTGGCTGATAAACGCTGCTAGCCAATGTTGATTCGATGGTCAACTCTGTTCCCAGATAGTAAAACCTCTCACAAATACCGCGTATATAACGCAAATACCTCGGACTTAGTGATGTATTAAGACATATGACAAAACACGACATAAAACAAGCATACAGCACTGTTTAGAATCCATGTGGTCTGCTTTACCATGGCCCTTTCTCATTTCTCGAACTCCCCTCCTCGACTCCCCTCCTCGACTCCTATCCTCGATACTTAGTCCCGCCCACAGGAGATGCGAGCGGAGGAGCCGAGGAGGGGAACCGAGGAGAGAGGAGGGGAAGCAGCAGGCGGTTAGAGAAATGAGAACTCCTCTCCTCTGAGCGGTCATTTT